>NDXB01003095.1:44088-58524 GCA_002631895.1 Agapornis roseicollis
AAAAAAAAAAACCAAAAAACAAATAACCAACCAACCAACCAAAACCAACCAAACAAACAAAACAAACCAAAAAGCCCTCCACACACCTCATTTCTGTGGATTTCTTAATAAGAATTTGTGGATAGTTAGAGAAACATAGAATGGTTAGGTTTGGAAAAGACCTTAAGATCAATTAGTTACAACCCTCCTCACACTACAGCATGTCTTCCAAGGTTCTCTCCAGCCTGGCCTTGAACACTGACAGGGATGTAGCATTTACCACTTCTTTGGGCAACCTGTTCCAGTGCCTCACCACTCTCACAGTAACGAGCTTCTTTCTTATATCTAACCTGAACTTCTATTTATGTTAAACTCATTACCGCATGTCCTATCTCTTATAGTTCCTAATGAAGAGTCCCTCTCCAGCACTCTTGTAGGTCCCCTTCAGATACTGGAAGGCTGCTATGAGGTTTCTATGCAGCTTTCTCTTCTCCAGGCTGAACAGCTCCAAATTTCTCAGCCTGCCTTCCTATTAGAGGTGCTCCAGCCCACTGATCATCCTTGTGGTCCTACTCTGGACTTGCTCCAACAGCTCTGTGTCCTTCTTATGTTGAGTCATCACAATATAAATACATGAAGATAGGGGTTCTACTGCTGGTATCAGTTCTTGGTCTACCTGGCAGGTTTCTTGAGGTCCATGGACAAATAAGAGCAACTTAGCTGGTAATGCAAATTTGTATTAAAGTTGTTCACATAGATATTGTCTTTTGTGCTGGCTAGCTTTCTCTAAACGAGAAGAAGAAAAGAGAAGCGTGAAGCAATGTGTGGTTTTTGCAATTAGATCTATTTCATCTGTCTTATAAACCAGGCAAATTCATAAGGAAATAAATCTGTACTAGCAGTTAATGTTCAGTTGGTTAGTTGACAGCTGCAGGCAAACTCAGTGATACAGAAATTACTGTCATTATGAAAAGCTTCCACTAAGAAGATTTTTATTAAAATTGTGAATCCCATCTGTTTCAACAGCAATATTGTAAAATTTATCTTTTCATGATCTTTAATAACCAATTTTCTGCCAGAATGACCCAGAATGCTATCTGATGTGTTCTGTATTTAAATTTACTAAAAAAATCCAAGGTACTATGTCCTGTAACAGGCATAACCAAGCTATAGCTCAAACAGTATATGCAGTGCTTATGTAGAAATAATAAGCATTAGTTTGCAGTCTGTTCTATTTGTCATTTGATAAAAGAGTTGCAAATGAAACTTACAGATGTACCATGATGGTGTTATAAAGGGCTTGCATACTGTTGTTGATTACACTATTTGATATGCATGTGCTTGTATCAATATTGTATAAGGCAATCTAATTGCAAATATATCCTGAAAAATACACTTCTAATTTAAAAAACTAAAGGCCTCTGCCTCTCTACACCAGTAAGGCCCAAAGTGGGCAAATCACATTAGACAGTTGCCTTTTCTCTCCCAGAAGGAAAATAGTGCACCAGTGCAGGAGCTAACTTCTGTTCCAGAGAGATGGATCCTACTTGAGATATTTTCAGATTAATGGGAATAATGCGTGTGGCCATCTTAACCATTTTGGACACTGTATTAAAAAATTACTTGCTAATTTTTAAAGGTTTAAAACAAAAGCTTGACCATAATATTGCACAAAATATGCATATATATGTTATATATCTTTTAAATAATGGATATGTACTTAACACACCAAATAGGGAGATTAAGGTTTAAAAAAAAACTTAAACATTTATTTGTAGAAAACAAAACAAATATAATCTGTTTTTATCTATTTTAAATTTTAATGTAATTTTAATGTAATTTTTAATTACTTTTTAATGATATTTTTAAGCTGTTTTGACATAAAAGACTTCTGAAATAATTATTTCAAAGACAAATTGCTCATGCTATGATGGTCTTAAAAAATAAACAAAAATTAAGCAATTATAAAAGCAAAGCAGTTGCTTAATTTCCATAACTACTACATGATAAACTTTTTACATGCAGAAATCCAGATATAGTTAGGTAAGGAATCCCTAGTGTTTGTAGCACCCATAATAATGTGAGGGAGGGTCTATGTTTAAGGTCTTTAGACATCGTTACTGAAAGAGGCAGAAATCCTGTGGAGAGGTTTGTCTTTAAGTAATCCCAACTTTCCTAAGTTAAGATTAATTTTCCAATCTTAATTTGGTTAGTTTATTTTGATTTAAGATTGTTTCTAGCTAAGAGATGTACAGCTACTGAAGCACATCAACTTCAGAGGGGTTAGATACTGTAGGAGGTACCTACACAACACAGTACAAGATAATTCTTCATGAAGGTAATCAGTATGGACAGGGCAATTCATTAATTTAAACATGCTGTTGATCTACTCAAGATGCTCTGGGTATCTTTATTGAAGGTTGCTGTTTGTGTCGAAGGAATAAACGATAGCAAGAAGAGATTGTGAGGTAGCAATAGAAATTGCCATGTCCGGTAGACTTTATAATTAAATGGTAGCAGAGAGTTGGTGCAGATGAGGAGCCCTGTCTTCTGTTCTCTGTTTTGGAGCACTATATTTCAAGCCCATCTCTCCCCCCCGACTTACTTGACCTTTTTTGTTTCTGTCCTTTCCTGTCTGTCATCATTTTACTGTCTTCCTACACATCCACCTTCCATAAATCCACCTCTTTTATATCCAAGATTTCATTACAGTTTCCTTATCACCCATTTTGGTACACGTCTCACCACTGAAGTCTTCACCTTCAAGACATTTAGGCTGCAGGAAGTTGAACATTTGGATCACAAGATAGTTTACCTGCTGACATTTTCTGAGCAAACAGTAACTTGTTATCAGAAGAAGCAATCACAGGGAGGGTGCTGCTTGTCCCATGCACACTGATTTGAGCAGATTCAGTCTCAGATAAATTTGAGCAGATTCACTGAGCAATCCTCATAGACCTGTATTAACATTTATGCATTGTAGGAGGCATGACAAATTATCACAAAAATCAACTCAAAGCTTAATGTAGAAGTAGTTATACATAACTAAGAGGTTTTTCTGCTTATAGAATTAAAGTTGGAGCCCTAACTCCGAGCTGTCATTTCCATCAAATTGCAAGAATTCTTTTCAAAGCAAGGAGCTTGATAGTAAAAGGACCGTATGGTTTACTTGCTCTATTCTGTGTAATTTTCCTATAACTTTATTTCTGAAATAGATGTAATGCCCTGAGGTAGAGGTTCTGACACTTGGCAGACTGGCAAGTCACTGAAAAAAGGCCCTTAAAAATGCAATGTATCATATTACATTCATTATAGGCAACATAGGTTTGCTTGTTGGGTTTTTTTAACAGCAAATTCAATCAGATGAAAAATTGTACAGAAAAGATAGGGCTTATATAATAATATAGATTCTTTCAAATGTATATCAGTTGTGACCTGAACATGAACAATTACTTTTGGATTATTCTCTTTTTATGCCATGTTACTCTCTTATATTGCAGCCCTCAGATGCTCAAAAAACATGACTTAGGCCCTAGAAAATAATGGGATTGTCTTATGTATATTATACATGATTCTTAAATATTAAGTGTGGGACATTCACTTAATCACGATTGGTTTGTTTTCAGCCTTCATGGTCTCCCTAGGTTTCATTTCAAAGTTTTATGAGTGTTACTATACAAGATTTTGAGATTTGGCTGTAGCAAGAGCAGAGAAAAATGAAATCTGCTATCACTGGGAGAATGTTGCAATATGATAAAATGTTACACAGTGTATCAGTCAAAAAGAAAAGGAAATATATGAGTAAAATGATGCAAATAATTTTCAAAACTTTTGAAATACCATAATGTTCTGTTCTATCTTATAGGAATACAATTAGCTCCAAAACAAAAACTGAATATCCCAGTGTTATTCATGCCAGATACAATGAAAACTTATGAAGCGGTGGTGGTAATTCATGTAATGAGAGAAAATGGTGAAAACTGGCCTTATGAGGATTCTGCTAAATTAAATAAAGACTTACACAGGTAATTTACTTTAATAGGAAAAGTAGTTGAGGATATTCAATCCTGTTATTATTTTCCCCTTTGTCTATTTGTGTGTAGCTCCCAACGGCAATAAAGTGTCTAATTTTGAAGGCACTAGGTATCCACCATAAACTTTAAAGGTATCCTGCAAAATATACAGATTTATGGTAAGGCTTTTATCTGTTTCAATATCAATTTTTTTTCTAACTTTAAATAAAGAAAATGTAAAGTACTAGCTGCCAGTGCAGTTATGGGTATTAAGCAAATGAAAGCTCTTAGATGCCTTTAATTTTTTTAGTATATTTGACTAATAACAATTCTTTTATGGATATTTTTAGTTGATGCATAAACTGTGTAAATTTTTTCTCTGTGCAGACATGACATAAGAGAGAGCAGATAAGGACAAGTGTTCTCATATCCTTCAAATAATATTTAAAGACACTAAGTGATAATTGCAGTTCTGATTTGGTTAGATTTTTTTTATATGTTGAAATGCTAAACATGGAGTCTCAACTCTCCAAAAACTCTTAAGACTAGATTGCTTTTGAAAAAATTCTCAGCAGTCTATCATAATGATACTTTTCACTTATTTTCCAAACAGTGTTACTGTAGCAGAAAATGGGGGAATTAAAGGAATACTCTGGGTCTATCCAGTTCATGGATTAACAGAAGCACCGCAGCAGAAATTAGTTCCAAGTAAGTAATGACTGGAAAAAACTTGAATTAAAGAAAATTAATGAATTTAAGAAAATGAAAGTCATTTGTGTTCTCACCTGCTTGATCATGAGAATTTGCAGTAGTACTTTGCTATATCTTAAAAAAAGATAAAAACACATACTGAAAATAAAATCTCCTTTCCCAACCTACAAAACAAATCTAAGCCTATTATTTTGTTTTCTTTGTGGATAAAAGGGTCATGAACAGTTGAAAATCTGAAGATTTGTTCCCTCCAGTGTCCCAGTTAATGCTGTAAGTTAAGAAAACTGAAAGTAAATAAAAAAAAAAGACTGACAAAAGGGTAAATTCCTTTCTTCTAGCATACCCAGGACAACCTGCTGGAGAGTTCACAGGGTACAAAATATTAGAGTATGTATCTGCTGTTTCTCTCAGCCTTGAATTTAATTCCTTAATAAATCCCAGAATATACATTAGTGTGAATAGCAGTAAGTTTTCCACTTGCTCCTGAGAAGTGAACCTACATTAAAAGACAACTGACATTCATAGGATTTTTGTTGTTACTTATTTTTGGGATAGAAAATGTTTATAGATTTGAGGCACCAATTTTTTTAAAGGTGTGATATAATCCCAGAATTGTGAAATTGAAATTATGGACAGTATTTTAAATCTATAACCTTGATGAAAATACAGCTCAAGGTTTAGATGAGGGACAATTTTACACCAACTTGTCTTTTCATCTTGTCTTCTGATGAGTGAATATAGTGCCTTTCTACACTAAATAGACTAAGGTACAGGAATAACTTCTGGAAAGCTACAGTAATAGACATTTTTGCTATCAAGTTAATGTGCTTAAGGACCCTTTGCTTGCAGACAAATGTCAATGATGTAATATTAATTAGAGCTTTCATCTCTTTAATTTCCACTTTCATACCTTAAGGGATGAAGCAGAATATTATCATGCGATCAACTGTTCCCCATAATGACAGTTTTAACGAGTCTCATTAGCATTAAAACTATGTATATTGATGTGAATGTTTGTTGTGTTATTTAAAGCTGTTGTGTTGTTCACTGGGAGACTTTGTGATAAATCTCCCTTTTATTGGGCTGTTCTTTTCGTTACAGAATCACAGAATCTGTGGTAGTAGAAGTTATTAATTAAAACTGTTGCATTCATAAACTACTTAAGTAACATCACTTTTGTATATGATAAGAATCTTAAGTAAATCTTACATAATTTTAAATTCTTAAATGTTTTTCTAAACCAACAAAACTAAACTGTTCAATGTTTATAACTGTTGTCCATTAGTTTTTGTTCAATAAATGTTTGTAATGCATTAATTCAAAATTAATTGCATTAATTTTGAATACATATCTCTCTTTGGTCATCATCATGTTACATTGGGACTTTTTTTTTTTTTTTTTTTAAAAAGAGAAGTTTANTTTAAAGATTTACTGATGCCTCCAACACAGCTTTCAAAAAATATCCCAGGCAGAAGCAACTTCACTCATCCAGCAGACTTCAAGGTTAGGGTTTGGTTTATTTTTTCATTTTTTCTTTTTTTTTTTTTTTTTTTTAAATAAGGAAGTGTTAGATCCTGCATTAAAAAATGACCAGGAATCCTGTTTATAAGTGTATCCATGAAACAGAATCCATCCTGCTATAATTCTGAAAGCCTATGGTTTTCAGTTATAAATGGACTTTTTAAAAATCCCTGCTATAAGATATGAATCCAAAGCAGGCCATTTATAGGAAATCTTCTTTGGTTTTAAATCATTGCTTTAAAAGTGATCAAAATAGTATTTCCATTTTGTTAAAATTGCCTGAAGGCTACAAACTGTTATGTCAAAAACAAAATCTGCCTTGCTACTGTATTAGGTAGCTCATTTTTCATGTCATTCTTATTTACATCTTAGTATATTTAAACTTCTAGAAGTTATTTGGCTTAGTATCTCATGAGACCAATTAAAATGATCCGTGGTCACAGCCCGTGTAGTACATGTTAAGGAGATTACAATTTGGCTGTTTTATACAACGGAGAAACATCCAGATATTTTATTTTGTTTTCCAGTTTTTTTTTAATTCTTGTAGAGTCAAAACAGAATACAATAATTTACGTTGGAAGAGACCACCAGAGGTCATTTAATACAACTCCTTGCTCAAAGCCAGGTCTGACTAGCCTGGTTGCTCTGGGACTTTTCTGATGATGATTTTTAGCTATAAATATGACTTGGCCATATAAATAAAAGAAAATGTAAAATCATTTCTCATAATAAGAGGAGCTGTGGAATAGAAAGTGATGTGACACAACATGTGCACACAGTAATCTGCAATACCTGGTAAACTGGTGTAATACAGACAGTGTAATTTATTCTAAATACGAGGTCATCTCAGAAAAACAAGATGCATTTTTAACTATCAACTATTTCAGTAACTCTCCCTCATGTAAATGCTTAGAAGAGAGCTATAGAAATAACTTAAACCCTGTTGAACAGGAAAAGACCACGGGAAAATTCTTTTTTTTTTTTTTTTTTTTTATTTTTTTTTTTAAAAAAAAGAAATTAAAAGCTAAATGTGGAGTTTGTATTTCAAAGAAGGAATCAATTTAGAATCATCATTATTAGCTTGACGTACACTAAGATAAATATTTGTGCTGCTCCATGCTTTCATCANTTAGAGAAAGGAAATTATTTGAACTTGGTATGCAATGATCTGTTAAAAAAATATATATATATTTAATCAAGCTTCAGAACTCAAAGTTGAAGATAAATAAACATGGTATAAAAGTAAGAGTTTCATTGCTCTTTTTAAAAACACTTTACATGATTATTTACCAAGATGTGGTTCTAAATTATTAATTCTTAAATCTTTATGGTAAGTTCAGAGTTCATTTTTAAAGAATTGTTGGCACAAATCTGATGAAAATAATATTTAGACCTTAAAACTGAGAAGTATGTAATCAGCTCTTCTTTTTCATGTTGATTTCTGTAACTCTAGAAAATTCAAAGTCTTTTCTTTAGGAAAAGGTACTTTTCTTTCAGTTCTTGCATCTAATTTTCACCTCTTTTTGTGCCACTTAAGATTATTGACACAGAAAGAATGATAAACAATATCTATTGTAGTAAGCTTTATAAAATTTGGTGTATAAACTAAAATCAAACTGCCTTGTAATGAAAAAAGAAATATTTGAGAATCACTTACTGAACTGGAAAAAGATCAGTCATGCTTCAAAGAGAAACTCATGTCAGAATACTTTTTATTCTGTCATAGTTCTATAAAAGCTGAAGCTTGAAAAACAGTACTTTCAAATTAAGAAACCAAAGAGAACTTAATATTCTTTTATTTAACTTTTGAATTTAAATTCTTTAATTTCTTTGTTTTCAGTCTTTCTTATTGGTATATGTCAAACTATGCCATAATTTCTGTTTGAAAAAATGAACTAAAATGAAGATATATTTCATGATTAAAAAAAAAAAAGGGGAAAAATTTGCAAGTGCTCTTCTGAACTAACTTTAGGAACAGACTTTCGTTTGCTTAGCAATATTTTCTACTTCACCTAAACAGAGCAATAGAAACTGTGTGCTGAGTTAAAGCTTTCAGTTGTCTTGGTCCTTATTGGAATTCTCATATAACATTTAACATCTGTGTTCAATTTTTTGGGTTTTTTGTTAAAATCAAGATGACAATATTTGCTTGGGTTCTTGCTTCCCTGTAGCTGTGGTACGCTGTCAAGCCCGGCAGAGAGTAGAAAGACGAGTAGAAGTGCTGCTGACTGGTGTACTTCCTGCTGCAGCTGCTATGCCTGCTGCAAGAAATTCTGCTATGGTTCATACAAACAAGCCAGCTGACATCCAGGAAGACGTTCAAGTCACCGATGGTAAGAATGTGTAGTTTGGATATCACATTGTTTTAAGAACATCGCAAGTAGGGTTAGCACTTCACTAACTGCGAAGCGCTGTTATGACAACAGATGTGGTTGAGACATCCTTCTCTCAGTCCATATTTCTATCCTGTTGCAAATATGGGACATTTGTATGATCATATGTCTGTAGTCATAGACACCTTTAAGACTGAAATGAGCTTTTCGTATTTGCCTTGAATGTGAGGCTTGCAAACATACCATCTCTCCTTTAAAAGACAATAGCTCACACAAAGTGTGACATTAGAAAAGTATGTCTGTGTAAGCACTGCAAGGAAGTATTTATCTGCAGATTGTCCCTATTTGTAAGATGCATTCTCACTAGCAGGCCAGTATCTGCAACGAAATGAACAGAAGGAGGCTTTGTTCAGAAGAAGCAATAAGACATTATAAAAATGTAGCTTCCATTTACTGTTAAACAGCAGAGGACACAGTGAAAATCAATTTCTTCACAGATACAGCAGCTTTTCATATTATATGTCTCTTTGAAATAGAATGGTACAACAAATAAGTAGTGAGAAAAGAATGCTTGTTACTGTTATATGCCTGGGATCTCTGTTAATATTTGTGTGTTAACAGTCATAATACAAACAAACTATGAATTTTTACATCTTACCTTCATCAATTATTGCACTTTTGAAACTTAATATTAATTTTTTTTGGAGTTCAAAGTCATCCTACTTTTCAAGAAAAATATTATTTAAAAATTATGGCCTGTGAAATGAGACATCTTACCGTGTGTTTAACATAGCTATAAATAAAGGACTTCACTCATGCTTGTGCTTTAAGAGTGTGCTGCATTGTAAAATGATAAAAGATGAGTCTACAGAAGTTGCTATGACTGCAGTCTATTAGGCAATCAGTTTGACAGGTAGGCAAGCATGGCTTTTGTGCCTCATTTCTGCCATTTAGAGTCTGGTCTACAACAGGCTTTACAGGAATACCATATTACAAAAACTCTCCTGCCAAACCACTGCGAAAAACTGAAAAGCTGTAAAAGGCAAATCAAGATGCTTCCTTTAAGGATGCGATAGAGCATTACAAGCGATAGAGCATTCACCACTTTGGGCAACCTTTTCCAGAGCCTTACCACCCTCACAATAAAGATCTTCTTCCTTATATCTAACCTGAACTTGCCTGGTTTAAATTTAAACCCTTTATCCCTTAATGATGAATCACTGCTTCCCATTGCTGGTCCTTCAGGGACTACATTAATGGGTTGTAACATTATTGACTTGTCACATATGAGTAAGCTACCTTAAACATACCTGGGCTATTTTCCTCCAGCATGGTGGCATCTGAATTGACAAGGGTAGCATTCATTGAGCAAGTTGAGGCAACATTTTGAAAGACTTACTTACAGATTTATGATATGTAGTGTGTGTTTTATTAATAGGAATCATATTTCATATTCATTACCATTGGCTTCTGCACATACTGCAAGGCTGAATTGGGGCATTGCATCTTTTCAAATGAAAAGTCTGGTAATGAAATGCTTTATACCATGAGTAGTAAGATCATTTATAACTGTGCTTTTCATGGTTTTCAATGACATTATATGTCATTGTTAATAGATGAATTTGATGCCCACCAGAAATCAAATTTAATGGTACTATCTAAGCTTTCTGCAGTCTACCGGTAATAAGTAAAAGTGTAAACCTAAGATAACAGCCTGACAAGCTGTTTCTCATTTTTTCTGTTTTGAAAGAGTGATTCATCAGAGGTTATATGTGATGTGTAGGTAGAAGCTTTTACATCCAAATATAAATTATTATAATTACTGGAAGATCAGATTTAAAAAGTCACTGTTGGGCTTCAGTATTTAAATTATTTGGACAAGTATGAATTGAAGAAAAATCCTCAAGCAAGTCTTTTATGTAAAGAATTAAATTTCATCCAATCCATAAAACACAATTTCAAACAGGAAATTATTACAATTTCTATAAAAGAGCAACAGTCTGAATACTGTCTAGGTAAAATGACATTGTTGTTCAGAAGTCAGCAGAGTTCGAGATCAAAGGATTAAAGCTTATTGGTTTCAACACAACAATTATGATATGCCCCTTTTAAAGAATATTTTCCATAATGTATTAAATGCATATTTCTACCCTCTATGTTTTTTAAATCGATTTTCTTCTATCTGTCCCTAATGGTATTTTCAGTGAATGAAATTTAAGACTCAAGATTCACCCAAGCAAGTATGAAGATTGCTCTTATTTGAACAAACCAGCATTTTTAGTTTACTTTAAATATTCAGTGGGAAATACACATTTCATTTTCCATGATCTTCTAAGAACAACATTTCAACACTCACAAATTATCAGTTATAGATATTTGACTGAAATTCTCAACTTTTTAAGCAACCAGTTTTGACCATGTTGAAAGCATGTGCAGTATACAGACAGAGTATCTTCTGATTGAGGAAATATGCTTATCAGTCCTGTTCTTTTTTGTTTGAAAAGATTGTTTTTAACTTCTCCCTTGCAATTGCTTCAGTTTGTTGCACCATTTGCAAAACCAGCAAATATATTCTATAAATTTTTAGCAGCTATCTAACATTCAAAAATTCCTGCAATATAAAAAAGAACAACAAAGTGTTTGTTTTGGATTAACAGTTTTTGAAAGCTGTGAGCAATGGTAGAATGAAAATGTTGACAAGGTGGCGAACAACCAACTGGGTCACTCTGTTGTGGATTACTACCTTGTTTTCAAAGTTGAGAACTCCAGCTGATAACAGCAAACTAGTAGAAGCAAAGAACAGAGCATCAGAGTAGAGATGGAAGCCTATATGAGCTATTTTTGTCAACTATATAATTTTTGTTAATATCTGGACATTTGGTTTTTATTATGAGAGAAACATGGAACAGATATGATGTATTGTTTATTTCCTTTAATGAACTGCAATATATATAGATATTTTAATGAACAACTTCAAATAGGACTTTATTTACCTGCTGATATACAAGGTTACCACTTAGTCCACTAAAAACAAGAAATAATTCAGCATTTTTTTTTTTTTTATATCTCACAATTAATCCCTCGTACTCCCATTTCTTAATATAATTAGAATAATAACTACAAATGCTGGAAAAAAATAATACTTGTTAATTGTGAGGAAACATAATTTGGAAATGCTCATATTTCTGTTTACAGAAAAGTCACTCATTTCTGTTTCTTTGCCATTTCATAAAATTGAAATCTACAAGCCTTAAGAATGACAGTCATCATTATGTAAATTTAAGATTACTTTCTAACAGCTATGCAAAATCGTGCTCAGTTAAAATATTCAACACTTACAGGGCATCATATAAACCATTATAAACTAATCTGATGTTATTTATTTAACTTTGCAAAGTGGAAAACCAGAAACTAATACAAACTCAGAAATTATGAAATTCTTCCTACTGCTACTTTTCAGTATGATGTATGTCCAGCAAAAATGAGAAATCCAAAAGAATTGATTGGTTACCATAAAATAACATACCCCTGAAACAAGAACACACAAACAATAGATACCTCTTAAAAATGTATTTTGAATTAGCAGTTAAGGGAAACCTAGGCGATATAATTTGCTGCAAGAGTCTATGAATTACGTTAATTGTTATATGATTGTGCTTGCCAAAGTTCCATTCCTCCCTGTTCTTGTTCACAGAATTTCCTGTAATCACTTCCATAGAAGTGGAACCTCTATATTGTTTTGTAAAGATATTTTGGGAAAGCATCTGTAAATCGAAGCCATAGTCAGCACAGATCTCCAGGGTCTTATTTGTGCTTCTGCAACATCCCAACACCTCACAGTAATCTGTCTGCATTAATTTGCACTATTTTGATTATTTTCTCATTAATTGTGGGTCATCAACAAAGCATATTTATCAAAGCTCTGAAGATACGAACTTTGTAGGTTTTGCAGAACAACAGACCAGTGTTGTCCCTGTCTGTCTCAGCTGTTTGCAAACTTTTCTTATAGAAAAGCAAGCATAGGGTTTATACACCTAAATTTGCCTCAGACAATGTATCTGAAAGTCACTGTGCTACCAAACGCAGTTTGAAAAAAGTTTGAGCCTGTTACCCCTTGTCCTGTCACTACAGTCCCTAATGAACAGCCCCTCCCCAGCATCCCTATAGGCCCCCTTCAGATACTGGAAGACTGCTAGGAGGTCTCCACGCAGCCTTCTCTTCTGCAGGCTGAACAGCCCCAAGTTTCTCAGCCTCTCTTTGTATGGGAGATGCTCCAACCTTGAACCATTACTCTTCAAACAAGCTGAAAAAGACAGAGTGAAACCTCAGAAATTTACTACACAAAACTTGTATTAGTTCTGTAACACGATTTATATCCAAAAAAATGACACAAGCGGATAACTCCCATGAGGAATTTACAGTACCCTGTGTTATAGATGTTCCATCTTATGTATAATTGAATGCAGTTAATTGTATAAGGGAAATAAAACAAATTAATGCGACCCTAGTGATTACATGTGTTCCAGTCTCTGTGGAACAGTCTCTGTTTTGTATATTAAAAAAGTCAAAAGATAAATAATGTATCCTTTTGTGCTAGATCATAGCATAGTGTAAAACTATCGAAGACACTCTCACAAATTCTAGTTACAATATTAGAAATAATTTCTCTGCCTCAGGTAAATATGCAATTTTTAATTTTTTTTAAATTTGTTGATTTTTTTTTTTATTTTATGCACATAAACATATATTCCATGTGCATAAACTTTCATTTTTTGTTCCTTTTCAATGAAAAATGAATGTGTGACCACTGAATCGTATTATAGCACAGATGTTGTAATTGGAATTATGTTAGGAAACCTATAAAAGTTTCCTTGTGATGTGACATGAAACACAGATTCTATCTCGTTTGTAAGAATAACATTTGAACAGATGAATAGATGTACAATACTTGCTAAGAAACTTTTTTTCAATTTCTCCTTTCAAGTTAGAAAGGAAGCAAAGAAAATCACTCCATCTGGGATTGCAAGTTTTTATTAACCTTCTATTTGTGTTTAGTTTCTTGTGTAGTGCGCTTTTCTAATTTGCAGAGATACTGAGTGGGAGCTTTCAGTGTGTTTCAAAGCACAAAAATCTCTTTTTGTATGAGAAAATCTTTAGACTGAAGTTCTTTAGTCTATAGTCACATAGACTTATTTGCCCAGTGACTTAGAATAAGATACTGGGAAATATCATAACCTAAGTTGACATTTTTGTCTCCCAAACTTCTGATAATTGAAGGTATTAAAAAAGAAACAGAACAGAAACAATTCCCAGTTCCTAGGTCCCCGTTTCATATGATGACTGTGAATCAACAGATACATTGTAAATTACTATAGTTAGTATATGTCCTTCTCTATGTAGACAAAACCCACAAAAACCCACACCCAAAACCAGGCAATAGACACATTCCCATGCTGCCCTTCTTTTTCTGGAACCTCCTGCAAAAAAGATGGAGGACTTCTGGAAGTACTACATCCTGTAACTGGCAGACATGATACATGTAAAAGTGCCTTTAAAATCAAGGCAAAGCTCTTTGCTACCTATGAGGGATGTTATTTCAAGCATTACAAATTTCAGAGCTTTCAGATTAAGTCTTGGATTGGTTATGATCAGCTTTGCAGAATGTCAAAGGGCAAATAGATAGGACTGGATACAGGAATATTTTAACAGCAGTGTTTTATGTTTCCTTGAAAAAACTGGAGCTGGTCTTGCTGAGTAAAAGCCATATTTCAGTGCAATTTAATACATTTTGATTTTTAGCAGCAATCAGCTAAGGTGTTCCTTGTCACCTAAAATTGTTCCAGACTGATCAAGGCTGATTTAAAAAAAAAAAAAAAAAA
>NDXB01003095.1:62642-77149 GCA_002631895.1 Agapornis roseicollis
TTTTTTACTCTAGTTTCTTCCAGTTTGTTTAGGTAGAATGTGTATTGTGGAATTGCCTAGAATCAAATATTAACATATTCATAGAGGCTTCCCATACTATGATAATGTAGCAGTCTTCAGGGCAGCTGTGATAAAAATCTCATTACATTTTTCTCTCTTGAACAGTCCTAAATGAAATCAGCACTGTAGATCAAAACCAGCTAAGTGACCAGCATAATGAGACTTTCAAATATTGACACTTATAAATGTACCATCTTTCCTTAGGTGTTGCATATGTTAAATATTTTAACTAAATACTTAATATGTGCATAGAACAAGTTACAAAGCAGCCCAAAGCTGAAAAAAAAAAGTAAGTATTTAATTGCTTTTGACTAAAACATGATATATGCATATATCAAACCAAAACCAAATGTTTTTTGATACTAAAAGCAGTATGGAATTCACAATATTTTCTTCCTAGCACATCCGAATATAAAATAAACTTTTCCTGAGTAGCATTGTGTGATATAACTGCTAAAAGACACATGTGCTGAACAGTTGTGATTTTGTCACTGTGGAATGTTCCAAATGATGTCATCTTTTCTCTCCCATGATGAGTTTTTATGTCTGAATCTCCATGCTTTGGTATTTGTCTAGGGTGACTACTTCAAGATCTGATCTGTGTTGGAATCTGAATGCACGGCATAAATGTTATATTTTTCAAATAGAGAAATAACAAAGGACAGAATAATATAGGATGATCTCAGGAATTTTATTAAATGTGGGAAAGTGTTCATGTTTCATTTCCTTATTACAAAGTGTATTTATTATAATAACATATATTTATAATAGATGCATTAATATCTGGAAATCCTGTGTATTTAGTACTCAGTGGGTGTATCTACTATGACTAATAAGCCCACATGGTGATAACAATACTTTGGTTATATCTATAAATCTTTGATCTAGCATAAATTGTACATGTGTCTGTATGAAGGATCCATTTTAAAGCTGGAAATGTTTCAATATAAACTGCGAAATTTCATATGGTTAATTTGTGTGTAACAATAATATTGGCAACAAAAATTCAAGCTCCTTGTTAGAAATGAAGTAGGAAGAAGGTATATGCACATTTCAGAAAAGCAGAAAGGACCACAAGCATAGGAAGGCAGCTCCATACTCAAACTTGGGTAGCATTACAGATTGGCAAAATCAAGGCTGTGTTCAACTAACTAAAAGTGCATTGTCTTTTGGAATTATTATATATGTAGTCTTTATTTTAGAATTCCAAGTTCAAAGGACTTGGGAATTATCTCTACCACCCTATAGCCAGCATATGTGCACAGGGAAGCATACATGGGAGTTATGCACAACACATGTTCTACTAAACTGTGCAAATGAAAAATGTGCCCTGAGATACATGGTCATAATAAAATGAAATCTCCTGTAGGATTTAGTGAATGTGTTAAAAGACTTTTTATCCATAAAAATGTGTAAAACTTTTAAATAGATTAGCCACTTGAAGTTGTTTTCCTCATAGGAATGTTCCCTTCTGTGCACAAATTACTGTTGTATGCTGGATATCACAGGAGGAGACATTTGCTTCAAGAAACTCAGGTGTTTATTCTTATGTCATTGATACTTGGCCTTTTCATAGCTGCTGCAGGGAATAAAAAGAGGCTCTTAGTGACACCACTATTTTTCTATATTCTGTTTCTCAGGTACACAGCCATCAATGGCACTGATGTCCTTAATGTTGTTTGTTTTGGGATTTGTTTGGTTTTGGTTCTTTTTGTTTGTTTGTTTCAGTTTGGTTTGGTTTGGTTTTGAGATTTTCCCCAACAGCATTAGTCAAAAATAGGCTTACATTCATGTAATTTTCATTTGACTGATGAACTAGAAATAGGACACCATAATGCAGAAGTGGTTGCTAGAACAATGTTGCTACTACTGGTCACATCTCCTAAGTAAGTTTTTCAGCTTTCATTTTGCTGGGAACTATATAGTCTGTCATATGAAACTGGAAGTCTTATTTATGCAGTCAGGAGCAAATCACTCAAGCTTTGGATATCTACTATGTTTACTTGTAATTTTTGGTAATGAAAGAATTGTAGCTACTCGCCAGCCAACTGTGTGATGTTAGGGTGCACACAGATTGATATTTTTTCTCTTGTATCATTTAGGTTTCTCTACAACAGAGGAATTTCTGTATGAATTGCAATATCAATCAAATGAAATTAAATCTCAGCTTGAATCTTTGGTTGGTATGCATCTTGTTGAAAGAGAATGGGATACAGAATCTGGAATTGCAACACTGGTGTTTAATATAGTGTTTGCACCTAACAAACCAATGAGGTAAGCTGTTGTTCCTTATTAACAAGAGAACATGTAATAAAATACTGTACAGTCACTCTTAGCTTTGTAGGCATCTCCCTGCATTTTTTTCTTCATTTTGTTTTCACCTCAGAGATCTATTATTTTAAATTTTCTTGCTGCTTCTCAGTATGGCATCTTTGGTATTAAAACTGACAGAGTTTGTTTTTGATGTCTGTGAGATGGCTCTGTTGAGTTACTGCATTAGTCTGTGTGTGCATCAGTTTATTTCTAAACATTAGAGTATTGAAAGACTTTCAATGGAAAGTAGTTGTTCTTAAAATTCATGGAAATTATGCAGACGAGATGGTCTATCATTCTTGGAAAAGTTTTCCTGGACAGCATGTGTGCATGTTCTTTGGCTGAATGGGACTGTTGAATTTGAAGTTAGTCTCTAGCTCCCCAGTAACAACAGTCCACGGGAAAATATTATCCTTTTTTATAGCTGCGATGTGAAAAAATTATGGATTTGCTTTGATTTACATTAGTACATCCCACCTCTTTGAAAAGAAATTGTGAAAGGGGCATCCTCTCAGAGAGAAAGAAGTTGCAAATTCCTTTTGAAGCAGTCAGACGTGTATGGGGAGGAAGTTGGAAAGAAGCTTCAGTAACATACAGGCACATGATAATTTCAAATGCTCAATATTATGAGGAAGATTAGGGAGCAGTCACTGCTGAATGTTATGTTCCATGCGGAGAGTATTTTTAGGATGCAGGAGGGAGCTCTTATTTCCAGTAGTCCAAAAGATAGCTGAACAAGGAGCAAAGCTTTAGGAATGACCTATCCACCCACCCCATGTACTGTCAGTATGGAAACCTGTTTTATTTCTACACTATCCTTCCTTATTTTATTATTTGTTTTATTTTATATTTTTGTGCTTGAGACTTACCAGGCTTCCTGTAGAGGACTCAATAACTGCAATTAATTAGCTCCTTTATCTCAGAATCTACAGCACCAGCTGTCTTCTTAGAGGGTCTGAGGATATTAGAGTCTGAAATTTTTCTAAAGTACATGGACCTTTGTCAGATATATTTGATTCCAATATGAACTGTTAACATATTCTGGACAAAATTCTCTAACACCATAGTACATAAGGAATAATAAGCAAAAATATTGAGTTAAATTTTTTAACTCAACAGAGACTAAGCAGAAGAAACAAATTTCATGGGTGTGCCAATTATTTTGCTTTAGTATTATGTTCTTTCTTGTATTTTGCTGCAAATATTGAGTACTATTTAGTCTACATTTCAGTCTAAGTGCAACTGATGCATACTATGCCATGAAAAATTAAGAATGTATTCCAGCTAAAGCTATCTGTATTTTCATTTTACTGTAGTATAGTTCTACACACTCAAAGCTTATTTTGGACATTAGTTTACTCAGTTTATGTTTTATAATGTTTTTCCATGTATTATTCTATCTGAAATTTTAAGGAATGAAGCAACTCTTGTAGTACAGTACACTGCAGGAGGTATTTGGAAGTTTCCAGTACTGTTCATTGCTTTGGAGCCAGAAGTGGATGATATCATCAACATTGAAGCAGTTGGCCTGAATAAGGAATCTATAGTTGGCTTTAAGCTTACAAGCCAGACAAGGTAAAAATACTTATAATAAAGTATGTATGCAGTCTTCTGAGGCTAGAACACACTCTCAAACATCAGATAGGATAGATCTGAGCAACAGAATCATAACTGGGCTGCAACTATTCCATCATCAATTTCAAGTGCTGTATTTTTTAGGTAATAAATGTGATTTTGAATCTATAGTGTAGAAAACAGAAGCATACTACATTTAGGTTCTTGCCTCTCAAGAGGAATTTTATGGAATAGATCCAAATGCTGATGTTATGACTTCAAAGTTTTGCCCTAAAATGCCTGTGTGTGTTAAAGTGTGTAATACAATGTTCAGGAAGGTATGTTGTGATAATAAAGGCTACTATTAAAACCTTCATGGTTTCACTATGTACTTCATACTTACACCAAGTTAAAAGCAATTCTTTACATTGTGCTTTAAAAAATTTTAGATGTGCCACTCTTTTTAAAATGTTTTGTTTATTATGTAAGCATGTTATGAATTCATCTCTACTCTGCCCTTTCGTGTGATAAAATAACAGTGCCATTCTTCAGTATTTTGTTATTATCTTTTTAAAAGTCCTGCAGAAATCTCTGTTAATATAATTTTTACATACTTTTCATTATTTTCTCTGAGTTTCATAATGTTACAGGAAATCCATAGTGTCAATTTTGTCCAGAAGAAAGCTAAGGAATGAATTGTCTGGTATGGATAGACAAGTTTTAAAATAGTAAGCAGTGAACCTGAAGGAACCATGATGCTTACAATCTAATCAGCTCATGGAAGTTTTCTAAACATTTTTTTTTCCTTTAAATTAACTACTTTTACTATGTATCTAGAAAGTGTACCAGGGATACTGATTGACAGTTAATTTTTATTGTAGACACATGCTTTTGTGGTATTCCCAGAAGGAATTGTCCTTTGCTCCAACTGATTTTTGTTTTAAGAGTTTATTTCCAAAAGCTGTGTCTCTAAGATGGATAGTTGTTCCAGTTTTCAGATGGCTGTCAGTGATGATGATTACTGAGGATTCTGAAAAATGCTTATATCACAGTGTTCAAATTAACAGTTTCAACGGAATAGGCTGTTTCTGGAACAAAAATGAAGCAATTGCTCTGGCAATACTGTAATCTCCTGGTAGGTGTTTGATAGTAGTGAATAAACAATGTTCTCCCAAAAGATATTATAAAACCTCAGTCATTAGAGTTATAAAAAGCAGGAGCTATGATGGAAGACAGATTCTCTTTTTTCCTTAAACCAATTTCCAACTTTATTTTACGCAAGGGTGTCCCCCATATATTTCAAATACAAAATGTAATGCTTGCATATACTGAATAAACTCCGTGTTGTAAATACTGCCAACAACTGCTCCGTAAGTTTTATACTGCTTTATCTTATCTCTGATTTCCTTACATGATTTTGGTGATGGAGGTTTCATAATAGAAATAAACCAGCCAACCAATGTTTAGTATATTGGATCTACAGTTTTTTAGTCTATTGGATCTGCAGTTTCAAGCAATTACACAAAAACCAGCCTACTACAGAGATAATTTAAATAACTCAAATTTCTTAGATTAAAAATAAAACCATGAAATATTAAATTATGGATTGAAAGTTTCAATTGGGATATGAAGTGTCATCCTATAGACCTCCCCTGATAAAAATGATCAGGCCTTTGGAGTTTTTCAAGTAAGCAATTAGCAGCACAATCACATAGAGAATCAGCTCTGGTACTTAAAGGAGAGGCAGGTCTTTTTTTCATCCTGCATATAGATATTTTCTGTCTTCCTTCCTTCTGCTGGGTAGTACCTCATGGCACTGCTATTTTGAGAGTAACTGTGGTGGAAACAAAGATGTAAGTCTGAGTAACCTGCTTGAAAGTGACTCTGCAGCTGTCTGTTTCTCCCTCTACTATTTACAGGACAGAGCTGCACAGCATCATTGAAAAGATCTATACATCTTTTCAGGCTAGCAGGGTACATAATGATGCAATGAAAAATACTTGTGAACCACACACTCCCCAGAAAGGCTCAGTAGCTTATTTAGGACAGATTAGGCTTCTTGCATATATATGACTTGAATAAGAATTCTTCAGTGATCCACAGAGCACCTTTGGTGACCACTGCAAAGCTGTGACATCACTGGTTTAGCTTTCTTTTTATTTATAGCTCCTGCAACTCAGATGGGGGCTTCTCCCTTTGATCTCACCCTTCCCCAGCAAAATTGTCAATGTACAAAAAATATTGCAGACTGAATTAATAATGTTCCGATTTACCCATAACAACATCTGATGTATAAAGTCATCAGATAAAGTAACTTTATCTGATGATAAAGTTACAAATGAGAGGTAGTCACTATGCTGTTGGCAATGCTAACAAAATCGCACAATAATTTAAGATCTGAGGGTCCGTGCAAATAGGTAATGCATACTCTTTTAACACATTTAAAATTGACATACACATACTCCCAATAAGCAACAGCCTGGTATCTGCTTTAATAAATAATGAAAGACACTGAGAATGCAGCCAAACAGCTTTGTTGCATGAATAAAACTAAAATATATTGTTTTAAACTGTCTGTACCTAGGACAGTTCTGATATATGAGTAGTTCAATATTTTACTTTCAGCTTTAAAAATTCAGAAGGGACATGGTTAAATGGTTTCCTGTAATGGCATTAAGCGTGATTAGAGTCAAATCAGCAGATTTTTCTTGTTAAATAAGAAAAATCTGTCAGTTTTTAACATTTATACATGACCTTTTATATTATAAATATAGGTTTAATTCAACACCAGCTGAAATCATTGGCAACATTTCCACTGAGGTAATTGGCTTTGATACAAGCCTCTAATGTTTGTGTTAACATTAGTGTTTGCTTTAATACCAAATGCATTATTCAATGCGAATGGTTTACAAAACTGTAAGCCAGACAGCAATATTATGAAAAAGAATAGATAGAATATTTCCCCTTGAATAAAAAAATATAGAAACTTGATTAATATCCACGTCAAATTATTGGTCCATTATTCTATGCCAATATCTATACTTGAAACATAGACTAAAAATTCCAACAGTGATGTTTTTCTTAAAACCTCTCCGTTCTGTGTTTGTTTTACTGAAAATAACATTTATTTTTAAGCAATTATGTTTGGGGATCAGAACATTTGTATTCATACAGAACTGGGTTTTGGAGAATATTTTTTACTGTATGTTCCAGTACTATATAATCCAGTATTTTAATGGATTTATTTCTTCATGTTAAAATACCAATATTCAGTTACAACATAATGTTACCTTTTCTTTTCTTCCGTTGCAAATATTTCAGTAGCCAAGACGAAATGTGGATAGATACATAAGAACACCATGTTCACTTGGAAATTTTTGTAAATTACATTACTTTTGAATGTCTAGTTAACATGGTGGAAAATTCTCTCCTGTTCGTTCTACCTGCTTATTTCTCATACACAGAGCTTCCTTTCGCCAATGTAATTCTAGTTTTCCATGTTAGTGATTGTTTTAATCACATATTGCTTCCCATATACATTAAAATTTTATCCATCCTTTCATTCCAGCTACTCATTCCAATACTGTGTTTATCGCAAGCAGGGCATTTGTTACACTGAGATTTCTCAGATTAACTCAAGCTATGCTTCAGAAAAATACACTTAGTAAGCACCTGCTATCACAAAAGCAAACAGCGTGGTATCAATATGTCCTCCATGGACTACCATCTGCAAAATCCAAGGCTGCACACAATTATGGAAACAGAACAAGAATAAAGAAAAAACGGGGGGGGGGAAGGGAGGCGGCGAAAAATAATGAAATTAGGCTTTAAAATGACTGCATGTGCAGACTTATTTATCTTAAACTACTTTTCACATTAAAACATCACTGTGGATATTTTTCTTTATTTCTTCTATGCACATTTTCAAGCACATAGAATGAATGTTCAATCAAAGCCATTCCTTTCTCACAAAAAAATTGATTTGAATGCTTTCTGAAGAAGAGCGAGCAACCCATTTTTTTCCATGCCTTCCCCTAATTGTGAAGGGAAAAACAAGAAAATGTTTACAGTTACAACTTCGAGAGAAGTTTACTGTAATTACTGCTGTATTTCATTAGAATTACCATGAGCCAGAATTATGTATGCTGCAAGAAAATTCATTCATTGATTTCTCAGTGCACGTACCTTCTCCCTCACCCTCTCTCACACATTGCTGTGCATGTTACAGGCCTGGATTCCTATGCCAATCTCTTTCTAACCAGTTCTACAAAATCCTACCATTAATCTAAAGTCGTAGTTAGACTACTTTATCTTAGCATCTCCCACATAGTGGCAGCTGCAAAGAACAAATGTTGACTGAGTTCAGGTTTTTTGAGTCTGAATAGAGACTAGTGGAAAACGCTGATAATGATACACATGCATCAGAGCTTCTAAAAAATTATGATCATCCTTCTTATAATACAATACCTGTCTTCTCACATTTAGCCAGCTGTATCTAGCCATGTCACCTGGAACCCTTTCAGCAATCTGTAAATGTAGTAAAGCTGTGCAGAAGAGAATGAAGGGAATTAGAAGTGTTAACATTTTTGTGAAGACAAAAACCTCTCTCATTATTTGATTTTACAACATGTACACAACAAAAGTGATGTTATAATTGATAAAGCATTCCCTGATAGTCATTTGTCATTCAATGTTTCTTCATATTTTTTGAAAGTCCTTTAATTCTGAAGCAATCTTTCCAAAGCTATAGAGTGATAATTGGAGATAAGCCTTTTCTCATGCACAGAGGTCAGGATTTAGAATGGTCAAGTAAATGACAGTTGGTTTTGGTATGAAATCAATTTTTTTCCCATTGACTTTTTTTGGTTGCAGAGAAATTATCTAAATCATACTTTCACCAATAATTTTGTAGAATTTGGGAACTGCATTCAATTAATAAGTTTAAAGAACTTTACTGTATAGTGACTTGAGTTTCTTGTGTCATCCAACAGATGTTAACTGCTAATTATAAGTGAGTTTAGTTATGATTAAGTGCTTTTGGTATCACATTGAAACATTTTCAAAGTGTATCCCCTTGTTTGCTTAAGTAGTTGTGCACTTTACAGATTAAGACATTTTGTTATTCATTTATTGAAAAAAAACTCAACAGATTTAACCAAAAGCACTGTTTCTTTTCATGTCTAGTTTGCAAAATGCTTAGTCTTGTAAAGGAATACATCTCTATGGGAATAATTTACTGCTTCACTAGTTTGAGGAAGACAGGAGTAAATATTAAAGCAATTTTGATCCTAAATTTTATAAAGGCTTATATTTTTAGATTTGTTGGGGATTTTATAAATTTTGCAGTGAGATCACTATGGAACTATAAATTTTAAGGCTTTATTTCATTGAAGAAATAAGGTGCTATTGTTTTTAGTTTACTCATTTAAAAATTACTTACCATGAGAAGAGTGGTGATCACTGACTGCTACTTAAAAATCAATGCTATTTAAGAAAAAGATTAAAGGAGTAATTATAAAAATGTCTGTTAAATACTAGCTCAATTTCCACTTTTCTCGGCTACCATGATTTAGTTGTCCTATTATTATTTAAATTCAAATTAATATTTACTCTTATTCAGTGTTTGAGTAAGGGCAGAGTTCATATTGTCTGAAGTATCTAATCATCGTGGCAGGAGTTATGGAACATGCAGGTGAAAATACACATTTTCTTTTTCTGGTTTATATGGCCTTTGCCCTTAAATTTACTAATTCATTTGTGCTTGTTTTTTATGAGTTTTCAAAACTCTACACATCATTAAACTTAAGTTGTGAGTATCTGCCACCCTTGAGTTAAACAAAAGCATCCTTGAAAAAACATACACTATCTCATCACTGCACTTCATGGCTGAGAAATGACAAGCCAAACATTGACTCAAGCTGATTTACCTGAAGCAGTAATCAAAAAGGAGGAATTAATTTTTAATCTTTTTAAATCACATCATTATTAATTTTTAATGGTACACTAAAAATACAGAAACTGAGAACAATAATATCTGAAATTCAGGTGATATTCTCAGAATTTTATCTCCAGCTTTCTCTGTGCTATAGAAGATGAGAATGAGAAAACAATTTACTTATATTAGTGAACTAGCCAGAAGGCCAAATACCTCTCTGATGTGAACACCAGTGAAAACACTGCTTGATTTTTCTTGAGAGGCCATCTTTAGATACATTTTTATAACAAAAAAAAATCATGATTTATCAGTACTTCAGAGACCATGAAAGGTTTCTTTTTTCTGACCATAAGTTTTCAATTGCTTGTTCTTGTACTCCTAGCCGTATCTTCATCAGTATCCCTGCTGGTCTATCATATTACTGCTATTCATCTAGTTTGCCAGAATTGGCATGGCTTCCACTTTGGAGGAACATTTTGCATCCAGTAGTTTACTTGACTCTTTCAGTGAAAACTGCTAGGCTTTGGGAAGGAGGAGGGGGAAAGAAATGGAACAGGGAGATTTTAGGTGTTACTTCATATGTTCATTTAACTATGTATGTGTGTATATATTTTATTCAACACAAAGAAAATTTATAGTTGCCTCTACTAACTTGTGCTAATGCTGTCAAGAAGCACGTAGGTTTTCTTTAAAGATTTTATTAGTTTTTCTCCATTTGTCTTTATGAAAAGTAGAATAAAATCATATCGATTTTATCTTTTAGATTTTATCTAGAAAATACACAAAATCTGAAAAGGATGATGCAATATTTTTTTTTTTTCCCCTGGCTTAGCATATACATTGTGTGGAAAATCATACATCAGGTTTTTGACAGTTTCATTTTAAATTATCTGGTCTCCTTGTCACATCTTAAACAATAGCTTTTTCTCCTGTGTATTTTCTGACTGTTTTGAGGTATTGTATGATCTCTGAAGAAAACTATTGTTGCATCACACCCTGCTAAGATGCAATTTCTGCAGAAATATAGTCCTTATTTTCTTGTCTTCTGCACCTGAAGCCTGTCTCATCTCCCTTAGCATCTCGTCATTGCATCTGTCACCTATGTCATGTTCTTGCAAGTCTTGCAAAGAAACAAAGAAAAGAGACTAAACATGGGAAGAAAGTGCTGCCTTAAAATGTTCCTGAATCAAATCTATGGGGCAATGATGTTGGATGGGAAGACCTGTGTTCAAGTCTCTGTTTCCAGAACCAGGGCTTGAATATTCATCTCAAATGTTTTTCATGAGTGCTTTAGTCTGCTGCTCAGTCTAAGAGACATCACTTCTTTTTCATCCCATGTTTCTTTGTGTGTAGTAAGTATGCCCTAGGCATTTGCAGCTAAGCAGTCCTTGTAGGAAATACAGGTTTGAAAATTCAAGGCTGAGATGGCACATGGATGGGAACTCAGGCAGTAGCAGCATTAGTGCTTATGGCCCAGGTCTATAAACTCAGCTGCGCATCTTTAGGCACCATGAAAAGAGATTGTCAGCATAAGTTTGATGCCACAGGACTTGAAGTGCAGTTTCAAACATTCAATAGTTTTGCCTACCTTGATGTCACCTAAAGGAAAAGCTAAGCTGAATCTGCTAATGCACACAAGTCTGATGGCACTGATAAATATCAGTTTAAGGGTGGTTTTGATGAGGCAGGATTTTGGCTCCCATTTTCTGCACTCTGCACTCTGTTCTGACAAACTTAAGAGTGTGACCTTTTTTTCACAAGAGCGTTGTAAGTTCAGGAAAGCCTTTTGTAAGAACATATTCCAAAGGAGATCTATTTATAAATAAGACTCGCCCACAGAATAACACTTGCCCAGGAAATGTGGGACTTTTCCACAGAGACAAGAATTGTCAGAAAATATTAAATTTCACTTCTTTGTGAGTGTTTTCTTTGAAAAGCAGTGTTATTTCTGTTTTGAGAGTCCATAAATAGATCTGAACAGGTTTTCTTTGCAATGCTGTTTAGTTTTCGTTCTTCAGGTTTTATCAAAAAAAAACAAAAAATGCATTCCCTCTATGCCTTGCAGGGTGTAGTGGATTATTTTATTTGCATACTGTTGTTAATTTCTAGTTTCAGTTTCTTGTCTTCTCTTTCTGTCCAGATAGTGGTACAGTNGCTGTTTGTTTTTCGTTCTTCAGGTTTTATCAAAAAAAAAACAAAAAATGCATTCCCTCTATGCACCCATCATACTTGCCTTGCAGGGTGTAGTGGATTATTTTATTTGCATACTGTTGTTAATTTCTAGTTTCAGTTTCTTGTCTTCTCTTTCTGTCCAGATAGTGGTACAGTTGTCCTCAGCAATGCATGTAAGTAATAAAAGTAGAATTCCTGACTGGAAAATACATGCTGAAACAGTTTATGGCAAGGAATGAGTAAGCAACTGTGATAGACAGGCTTAAGTCTGGGATTGTCCTAAGATTGTTTTGAAGTCCTAAGACACTGTCTTTTCTAGGAATAAGACATTTTCTTTGGGTGCAATGGTACTACCATGAAACTAGCAATTAGACAAGATCTACAGTACCTGTGACAGAAATTCTTTGAGATGAGATATACAGTAATATTGATAGAGGACCCTAATTATTATTATTGCAATATCTTAAAGTATTTAGTTTATGGGATATGGAAAATGTGGAAAATAGTGATAATATTATTTTTCATTTGTTTATTTCAAGGGTTTCAGAATTCTCTCCCAGCCTAGTAACACTTCACTAGATTACAAATTTAGTCCTAGTCATAAAACTTAATAAAATGGATGGCTTATCAGTTTTATTTAGTAGAGATTAGACAAGAGAGGGGCTTTTGGATTTTCACTCTGACATGACATTTATTCCTATCACTATCATTGTATCTTTACAGGTCAGATGATTCTTTTCTTTCTAGTGTCAAATACTATTTTTATTCTGTCATTATTATAATATTTATATTAGCATGTAAGTATGTTTAAAATGAAAGACCAGAATGCAGGTCCCTGTGTATAAAAATATAAATATTTATTAATAAGCAATTACTGTTAGTGTAGTAATTTTTATAGAATATTTGTTCTGTAAGTAAGAATAGTATTAATATTCTATGTGCATTCTGTGGTCTGCCAAGTTTCTGAGTCATGTCATGTGGTGGCCTAACTGTTAGACTGTAGATAAATTGTAATAAGACACCATAAAAGGCTCAATAGGCTTCTTTGCTTTTCCATAGGTACCCAGAGCCGTTCACTGCCCACTTCCTGTCAGGCAGTGATCCTGAGTTCCGTGTACTGCCACAAGCAGGAGAACTTCTTCCTGCAGGCGCTGGAGGAACCCATATAACAGTAGGATTCAAGCCAAGGATGTACAGCAAGAAGCATAAAGCAACACTTGTGATCCAGGTAAGCCTTCCTGAATGCAATACACAAATATACCTTCAGATGTGGAAGGAAAAAAACAAATGCTATACCAGAAAGCAACACTGAAATATACAAATGTATGCACTATAATTATTTTACTACTCCTCACAATGGACAGGAATTAAACTAAATTTCCAAAATTAACTCATTACAAGCTGGAAAAACATATTATATTTTAATTCCTACATTATCGCTTTGCCATCAGCCTCAGAGAGATATATTTATCTTGGTATGTTTGCCTCAACTCCATAGACAATATGACAAAAGAACTTTTCACAGGGAATCAAAATAATCATGTTATGAACTGGTGGAAAACGTGAGTGATTGAATACATGAGGCCTAGGTTATTGCTTGGAGGCCTCATAGCAGCCTTCCAGTATCTGAAGGGGGCCTATAGGGATGCTGGGGAGGGACTCTTCATTAGGGACTGTAGTGACAGGACAAGGGGTAATGGGTTCAAACTTAAACAGGGGAGGTTTAGATTGGATATAAGGAAGAAATTCTTTCCTGTTAAGGTGGTGAGGCACTGGAATGGGTTGCCCAAGGAAGTTGTGAATGCTCCATCCCTGTTAGTGTTCAAGGCCAGATTGGATGAAGCCTTGTGTGACATAGTTTAGTGTGAGGTGTCCCTGCTTATGGCAGGGGGTTGGAACTAGATGATCTTAAGGTCTTTTCCAACCCTAACTATTCTATGATTCTATGATTCTATACCTCCTAGGATAAATGGCATTAGAAACTAGATGCTAAACTGTAGAATGCAGAATTTCAGAACACAAAGAAATAGTTTTCTTAAAACAAGGCTCAAAATAATAAAAAAGAAGTGGTAGCCAAGTAGCTTTTGTAAATGTAAATGTCAGGAAAATTTTGAAGATATTTATTCCTTTAGTAGTAAAAGTGTTCTTATAACTGCAGGAATTAATTTTTAATTTTTAAGTCATTTTTTAGGAGGAAATTATTTGTCTAAAACATACTCTACCAGCAAACATCCCAAACTCTACAAATCACACTTTGCACTTTAAATCTCTTCACAGCATGCTGGCAATGTTTTTAGGCTATTATACTAGAAGTGAGACAGCAATATTGATTTAAAACACAAGATGGTCAAAACAAAGTTGATAAAAAGATGCATGGTAAATAACTGCAGTGTTTTATCTCTCTGAGTGACAACCTGTACCACAGTGAATAACAAACTCAAATCTTGGGAAAAAAAAAAAAAAAAAAAAAAAA
>NDXB01003095.1:77266-88679 GCA_002631895.1 Agapornis roseicollis
AAAAAAAAAAAAAAAAAAAAGGCCCTTTAATCCCTCCTACTTGTTTTCTTTTTCTGTATTAGATATTTGATTAATGCAGTCTTTTTACATTACCAGCAATGATGCTGATCACTCTTTCATTTGAAAAAGAAAAGAATTGACTGAATTTATTCTGTATTCTTTTGTAGTTACATAATGCTATCTGACACACCTACAGAGCTCAGAAACTTCTAGTATAGTTCTGGAACTAAGCTGTTTTTAGGCATGACACATGTAAATTTACTAGCCATGTTTGTCTTAACTTCCTTCCCTAACAAATCTCTTTAACATAATAAATTTCTCTGGAATGGGATAAACGTGATGGTCAAAGATTATTACTAGTTTCCTAAGTACTCAGTCAGTAATCCAAAATTTCCTTTTCAGAATGTATCAGTACAAATGGGCCTTGAGTAATTAGAATTTTAGCCTACATCGAATCACACCTTGGTCTCTGGTTATGATCTAGGCAGATGGCTCTTTATACCTACACCTTTGGTACTGTGTGTGGGTGTAGGAAGTCACTCATACGTATTACATATACGTATCAGATCACATCTTGTCCTGTCTGTGTATTTGTGTATCTTCAAAAATACTTTGAAGCCTCTTAATGCTCATAAGTAAAATTTGGACCAATATTACACCATCACAGATTCTAATTGAAGTATTGTTTCAGTGACATTTTGATGAGGCTTGTGTTTTCTTTGCTCTTAGAGATAACCTTTTGTGT
Organism: Agapornis roseicollis; assembly: GCA_002631895.1. NCBI lineage: Eukaryota > Metazoa > Chordata > Aves > Psittaciformes > Psittacidae > Agapornis > Agapornis roseicollis. Next base: position 78,012 of record NDXB01003095.1, read on the forward strand.
ACAACTGTGCTACCCCTTTTCCTCACCACACAGGCTTTCATTCCCGTAGTTCTAATGTAAGCCAGAGCATCTGTGACTGTGTAATTCTGCTGCTGCACCCTCAACATTGACCTGAAATAAGACTCAATGATATGTTGAGAATACCAGATACTCATTTCTGCCTTTCCTGTTGAAATCAGCTTCATTAGTGACCTGAGGGAGACAGACTTATCTAGATGGCAAAACCAGTATTAAATCACCCTTATTTGGGGAATAATAGTGGAGGTAGTGAAATGCAATTAATGTTAGACCTAACACAGAAGAACGTCTCTTGTACATATAATTTCTAGCCAGTATACTGGCTGAGGCTTTGGGCTATTTTTAGAAAAAGTGGTGAAATTTGTTCTCTTCAACAGTGTTGACTCTCTTCTGATGCTGCTGTAGTAAAAGCCTACAGCACTCTTGTTATGACATTTCCTTTGCATTTCTGAGGGTAAAGTGATAGTCCTAACAGAGTATATTTTTATTATTAAGTTCTTTGAATAGTGAGTAACAGAACTGTCATTCCTGTGAACTTCAATGAACAGTGACAATTAGGCTGTAAAGAAGCAGAAATGATAGTATAAGTAAGTTGTTTGATTTATGCTGGTCATTACAATTGTGTAGTAAAGTCAAATGGGAGGTAGAATTATGGAGAAAGATCCTACAGTTACCTTTTTCGCATTTGTTGTAAACATTAAACCCAATTTTTGTACATGCAAATATTTTGGTTTGGTTGCTCTGCTGAAAACCCAATCCTGATGAGCTAATTAGCATTAAGAAAATACAATTTGGCTTTACCAGAACTTAGTGTATATATTTTATTAACTGAAAGTATATATATAATTGAAATAATATAGCGTATTTTATATTATCTGCACACGAATCAGGTAGTTCATGGCATATTTTGCAGGGTCCTTAAGACTTCATTTTAATTCACGGATACTTAAAGTAAATTTTATTAATGGCAGAAAACATTAATTACTTCACTGAAGAAATTAAATGTTCCTTAATGACCATTAACTTCTGCCCTCCACCAACCATATATCAAAACAATTAAAATTAGACAATTATTTGAATAGCTCTTAGGAATCTTCATTTTGCAGAAGTGACATAGAAAATATCTTCAAAATTTCTGTAGATGAAAGAATGAAATGCCAGTAAAGAAAATAGTCAAGCTTGTTTCTGTAGCTCTGGAAAAAACGTCATAACTTAGTTGAGCTACAAGTAAGAAACTGGATGCCAGACAGGGACTCTTTATCAGGGACTATAGGGATAGGACAATAGGTAATGGGTTAAAACTTACTTAGGGGAGATTGAGGTTAGATATAAGGAAAAAGTACTTTACTGTGAAAATGGTGATACTCTCAAACAGGTTGCCCAAAGGAGTGGTAAATGCTCCATCCCTGGCAGTGCTGAAGGCCAGGTTGGACAGAGCCTTGGGTGACATGGTCTAGTGTGAGGTGTCCTTGCCCCATAGCAGGGGGGTTGGAACTTGATGATCTTAAGGTCCTTTCCAACCCTAACTATTCTATGGTTCTATGAAACAGTGACACGGTGCCTGGAGAACATTTTTAAATAAGTGCTGTTCCAGAATAAATTTTCCACATTGATAACAGCCTTCATGAACAGTGCAGTTTTAACTGAAAAAATAAATATATATTTCCATTAATGAGAAATTAGTGAAGAGAGCATGCTGCTTAGGTAAGTTATAAACTGTTGTGAGGAAAAGAAAGACTTCCTCAACTGCACTGACATCTCAGAACTAGGCTGGGATGTGCTGGTAAAGCTGTAAAGAAAACCTACAGAGCTTAGGGATGGCAAGGTGCAGCAGCAGCAGGGGCTGATCATGCAGGGCTTTGCATTATGTGCAAAGCCTTCCTGGGGCAGGAATTGCTGCCAGGTATAAGGCAGAGCAGCTGGGAGGCTGGTGAATCCTTGGAAAAAGAAGTATTCAAGTTGGCCTGCAGTTAATTTTCTTGCACTGTGCTGAATTTGGACAGAGATACAAGCAATTGCTTTGTAATTTATGGGTGAGACTTCTGAGACATTCTAAACCAGAAGCACATGAAATATGTCTTAAATGATAAAATACATGTCAGAGTGAACCAGATTGTAGGTAACATTATCAAGCTCTCCAGGAGTCTGGCTTGTGCACCTTTATTACTGAATAATCACTAACTTAGCCTATGGAAGACAGCATATCAAAACCATTTGTCACACAGTTCTGGAAATAAATGACGCAGTGTGCAGCCACAGTACCCAGGTGTGACTTCTTCTAAGCTTGTCTATGCGGACTTGCATATCTTAACAAATGGAACTACTACATATTCAGTAGCTTGGTGAAAACATGTTGTACATTGTTACTGGCAGACTTTTCAATTAGCTTAGTTAATGTGTTTCTAAAATGTATCTCTTAAACAGAATAAACAATGAAAAATGTTACCAAGTTAATAGGATAGTTGAAATATTTTCATGTTAAATAAGACATCACCTCTGTCCCTTGCCACTGGTTGGTGTTGACCTGAGTTTTATCATTAGAAGTAGAGACACAGAAGGTTCACTACAGGCAGTGAATGTTGTACATCCTGTAATCAGTAACACTGGATTTTGAGTGCAGAACCAATATTCAAAAATTCTGATTCACAAGCACAAGAAAAGATTACTTTTCTTATTGAGACTATCATTATGCTAAACGATGATAGCAATATGAGACCCATTGCTGTTTGAGGGTATTCAGACCACTTTCAGTCCTGACAGAATGACTGATATTGATTGCATTACACCTAAGCAATGCTGTGAAACATCTAATATTTGAACAGCATAAATCAATTAAGTCACCTTTAACTCTATCTGACAATGTTCCTGTAAGTGAATAAAATGATTGTTAGCCATCTTCTTGATCACCTTTCCCTCCTCTCCACCACTCCAAAAAAGTTTGAAACTTGATCCATCATCCATCTTTTGCTTTGCTAGAACTTCTCTAACCTGGAAATCCAAAGCAGCGGTGCCTTGAAGGCACTTGCATGGATACTGAACTTGGCAGACTTGCTCTTGCTGCAGTTCTCATAACAGTTAGAATAGTTGATGCAGTTCAGCACTACAGCTTTATCCTGAAGAAAATAGTTATGGCTTCAGCAGGATTTGAAAACCTAGTATTTTGCCCTGGAAATGAAATATTCTAGTAAAATAGACATTTATGGGTGTCTAAGGTTTTCTGAAAATTATTGAATTCAAGGTTGTCTTGAAACTTACTGAATTGTAGGTGGCTCTAGTACTAAACAAAGTGCTAACCCAAGTCATGTTGACAGTTAACAGTAACTCTTTTCCTTTCATATAACATTTGTTTTCCCCTTTAGCAGAAGCTGCTGAACTAAACCAAGAGTATTTATTTCAGTAAATCAGTACACAAAAACACAGTTTTTTCACAATGACTGTCTCCAACTGTCTTGGAAGGTAGCACATAATTTACAATAGATAGACTATGATAATAAGGAGTTCATATTAATAATCCATAATCAATAAGTAATTCTAGCTTGATCCTACCTAATGGCTTCATGTGATAATGCCCACAACATTTTCTCCATTTCCATCAGAAAAAAAACACCCTCTTCTGCCACAGAATGACATCTGATGCAGTTTGCAGCATCCACAGAACAGGCAGCTTTTTTCACCAAGTCAAGCCACAAACTTTTTTATTCACAGAACATGCAACATAGAATATTTGCACAGAAAAGAGAAAGTTAGCAAAAGGTTATTACTACCCAGAATGCTGTATCAATCGTTTGATGCTGATGATAAATTAAGTTGGGAGGTGGCAAAGCTGACCACTTTTGTTTAAATCCCACTTCAAACAATTGCTAACACTCTAGACTGTAGAATTACAGTACATGTGAATTTCATAAAGAGAAATCATTTTTTAGTAACTTGATACTCATTGAAGCTGTTGGTTGAAAAGCCTGTCAGATCTTTTCTCTGACCTTGAAGTGATCAATGAAGACTTGCATACAGTGAATATGACCCCAAGGTTAAATTTTCTTTAAATTAAATTGTTCATCTCACATACCAAAGAAAGACAAAGCATTTCATTTTACACTGAAGCTAATGAAACAATTAGTTAACTTTGGAGTACAATTTGCTTCTCTTAAGTACTAACTTTATCTTTGGACATAAGGTACTGATGTTGGTCCATATCACACCTGCTTTTGATGGATTTTATCTTTATAGTCAGTGGTTACTAGAGCATTTCGTAATATTAAATAAAATTGAGAACAAAGATGAGTTAATCTGCCTGTTTTACACAGGAATAATATTGAATTTAAATTAGATTTTTATTTTATCAGGGTAGTAATGAAAGTTTAAAAACTTATGCATGCACGATGAAATATCTATTAAGATCTCACACTTACTAATCTTATTTGAATAAGGCAATTCATTCAGCAGACACTATGTAAAATCAGTACTGCCAATTTTAAAGTAGAGGCTTTAAAAATATGTTTCTTTAAAAATACACAGCAAAAAAAAGTCACAGAAAAATACATATTCAGTTACCAAAATACTGGTTAAAACTAGTTGTCTAACCAGAAGCACCACAGTTAGGCATCCATATGGTGATGACATTTAAGAGCTGTTAAGAGTATGAATCCTATAGTGAAACAGTATAAATTTTGTATGAGTACATAGCAGAGAACAAAGCCTGTGCCAAAGGGTTTACAGTTTAAAAGTCTGAAACTTGTTCCTGTTCAATAGCTGAAATATGAATGTGAAATTGCTTGCAATGGTATCCCTTATATATATAGCAATGACAGAGTAACAGTCAAAACAATATGAAGGAGCATATGAAAAGTAACATAGGTAAACATCATACATTCAAACTTTTCCTGTGGAAAATATGAAACTTATATTTAACAAAACTTAATAAAGTCAGAAAGCCACTTTAACATTTTATTCTCTTCATCATGTAGCTAAAATTATGGGATGACTGTAGAGAAAATTAGAGATGGAAAAGGTTGAGCACTCTTCACTATGGATTTTGTAGTGCTTTACGTAGGCCATGATTAATTGACAGAATGCAATAAATAACTAGAAAAATAAAAGCACTATGCTTTGGAGGTGATTGATAGTGTTTACGCAATATGAAATGTGATAATTTGTATGGATGTTGTTGCCCCTTTCTATAGGCCAAATCCACTTGGTGTACTGACATACTCAGCAGCAAAGCAGCAGAGTGCTCAAACAAGAATGAGCAAATGGGCCAATAACCCAGCCATGTCAGAAGATGGACTGTTAACTAAATGCTTGAGGGAAAAACTCATGAGCTTTGAGGTTGACTGTTGCACTGATTTCCAGATTGATCTGGGAGTATTTGCAGCTTTTCTGACCTTTTGTTTCCATGAGTGAAAAATGACAGTGATGTTAGGTGTAATGGTTATATCTACAAATGATTGATTGTTCTTAAGGATTAAATTAGTTTTAAATGAGAGATGAATTACATAAATCTTTACGGCTGGAAACAGGATAGAAAGGTGATCCTACAAGCAATGTCTTTGTAGTTCAACACAGCATGATACAAAAGCCTAGCACCACCAAACCTCCTGTAGATCCATAAGCAGCACAGCTGTGTGATTGCAGTGCTGTGCCAGATGAGTAAAGGTAGATTTTGACAATTTGTCAATATAAATTGTTTAGTGTGACTTTGCTGCTTTGAGGCTGCAGAGTCATAGTCTGATGTGTTCTGTGTGCTATGTACATATGCATTATGGACATGCACTGTTCTATGTTTTGTATATTAAAAATCACTTTTTGAATGTATTTTAATATACTTATATCATGCCATATTTTTTACTCAGTCTTCCCTACAAGTTTTGGCTTGGAAGCAAAAAAAGGCTTCATAAACAGAAAAGGCAAACATAAAACCTGAGATTTCTAATTGCTGTGTGAAGGAATAGATAAGAGTGTATTCCTCAAGTGGGCATAAAACTTTTTGTCTTTTTCTTGCATAGTACAAAGCTGGACATAATGACACATCATTTGAGGGTTTGTAATACTTGTGGTTTTGGTTTTTCGTTTCATTTGTTGTTTTTTTTAAAGAAGAACAGAAAACTAAAAACCATAGCATAAAGACAAAAAAATGCTAAAGATTTGGAGTAAAGACCTGCTTTCAAGCATTAAAGTGATACATTAGGAAAAAAAAAAACAAAACCAAACCAACAAAACTGAAGGTTCTGTAATAGTTACACATGGTTTTTAGCAACCAAAATTGTGCTTTCAGACACAAAAGAACATGGAAAATATACAGCAGCATAGCCTTAATATGCATCAGAATAATACTCCTTAAGTATGGATAGTAAGAATCATGTATTCAGAATCAAATACTCAAGCATTACAAGACATGACATAGAAACATATGCTCTATTCCTAGAGACCCTTTATAAACAGAATGAAAATTAAGAGTGCCATTTTCAATTATCATAAATATTCTTCAAACTAGAGATNGTAAGAGTAAGAATCATGTATTCAGAATCAAATACTCAAGCATTACAAGACATGACATAGAAACATATGCTCTATTCCTAGAGACCCTTTATAAACAGAATGAAAATTAAGAGTGCCATTTTCAATTATCATAAATATTCTTCAAACTAGAGATTTCAACATGAAGCTGCAATTCTCTTGTGCATACTCAGAGTCTTTTTCTCTTAGTTTCACTCATTATTTTAATGTAAAAATTCCACCATTTGATAATACCATTATTACCAATACCAGAGCTGCAATTAAATCCTACAGTATCAACCCGAGGCTTTTATCCTGTACTATGGGATAATTATCTTTGAAAACATATGAGCTATGGGGTTTACTAAATAAAAAAGGAATTTTAGATCAGCCAGGAAACTAAATTTCTCATCTTTGTTGTGCCTAGTCCAGATTAAAATTAAATCTGATTTCTGTTCTCTGTGTTCCAGGACTGCAATTCTTATTCTGTGTTATTCCAGTACCGTAAATGGAAAAGCATAAGTATCTTTTGAAATCAATGGAGCATGGTAAATCACTGTCAAATTTACAAGGTATTTGATCAGTGATTTTTTTTTTTTCTTTCCCCCCTGTGTCTCTGTTCATTTTTCCAGGCTCAGTCAATGCAGTGGACGTATGAAATCAATGGACTGCCTCCACAGAGCATACCACCCACAAGTCCAGCAANGGTATTTGATCAGTTTTTTTTTTTTTCTTTCCCCCCTGTGTCTCTGTTCATTTTTCCAGGCTCAATCAATGCAGTGGACGTATGAAATCAATGGACTGCCTCCACAGAGCATACCACCCACAAGTCCAGCAAAAGTAATTTCTACTAGAGGCTACATAAGATCAGCCACAGTTCGACAACGCAATTTTTTACATGAAAATCTAAAACTTACAACCACTGCAGTATCCTCGCCGATTAAGGGGTCACCTTTGGTCCTGAGAAAAAAATAGTTATGATCTGTTGGTTTTTTTTGGTGGGGGAGGACACTTTTGTCAAATAAATTCTGCAGATACAAACAGAGCTTGGTTTTTGCAGTGCTTTTTGGGTTTGGGTTGGTTTTTTTTGTGTGTATGTTTTGTTGATTTATTGGGTATTGCTGGGTTTCTTATTTTTCACATCAGATGTCGTATGCATTGATGGTATACTTTATATGGTGGATTCAGAGTGCCTGAGCTTTAGCAGTACTCTTATGAGGAATTTTGGATGCATCTCTAATGGTCTATGTATATCTTGCAAATATCAGCAAGTTCCAATAAGAAAAATCTTTGAGTTGAAAAAAAACCAACCCTTGAAAATTAGGGAATTCAAACTAATGCTTTGCATTCTAAGGGGTATTAGTTTAGAAAGACCTTAATAGGAAGATTTAATGAATGTTCTGTGTGATGTTCAACATATAACACCCATGCAAAACAACCAAAGCCAATCCCTGATGTTTTTCACAATAAAATCCTTGCCCAAAGTTTGCGGTATTTTGCTAAGGTGAAACATGTTTGCATGTCACATGTCTAGAGCTTAAGTGCCTTTCAGTTTGTCAAATTTCACTATGACATCTTTGCTTTGCCTAAAATAAGAATCCTGATTTATTAAGCCTATAACCCTTCAAAATCCTAAATAATTGGAAGTAATAGTGACAGAAATAAAATATCCTCCCTCAGTATTTTTGTGTTGAGCCCATGTTTAGAGAGTGCTTTAGAGTATTGAAATATAGAAGGCTATGAAACGTCAGTGAGGAGTGGAGCCAGATTGTTGGGTGTTTTTGGGTTTTGTTTGTTTGTTTGTTTGGTGGCTGTTGTTGGGTTTTTTTAACATAAACAGACCAGAGATGCCTTTCACTTTGTGTTTCCATTTCCATTCTTCCCACTCAGAGGTGACTGTAGATGGGTATTCAGACTTTCTCTGCTCCTGAAGTAATGTGGAAAATTAGATCTATTCTTTCTAAGATCACTGGATGGGAAACACCAACTTCATTCTTCATTGAGATAGTAAATTCAGAAAAACAAATAGAAAGTAAATTGTATTAGAGCCTTTATTTTGATGGCAGGATGTACTTTAAGAAAAAATGGCTTCAGACATATTAATTGCTTTCTTGGTACAAATACAGAATGAGCATCATTGCTCAGGAATGGGGAGCCTGAGAACAACCTATGTAGGTTAGTGTAAATGAGCACCAATAAAACCATTTTACTGCAGTGTGCTCGAGGATTTTTTTTATGCCACACATTTTAGAGAAGCTATTATAGAAAATGCTTGGAACATATAAAACAGCAATGGCACCATTTAATATCTCCTTTTAAATGCAGTGTGCCTTGTTTTGGTCAGAAACCAGGTAATCTGAAGCAGGAATAAAATCTGCCTTACAAATTCAGTACACCACACAGGAAAGATATTCTCATTAGTGATATCTGGTATATATCTAAAAGGCATTAAGAAGCTATTGAAAAATTTATCTTAACTGTTACCACAGACACAGCTAGATTTCATAGGACTCTATCTGCATATATAATGAAGCATTTCCCTAACTGAAAGGAATTAGAAGTTATGGATCAGACATATGGAATGGTTTCACCATTGATTATTGGTGTTCAGGAAACATTTCAGTGACTACTTCTCTCTGTAAAAAGCTTTGTTTTCCTTCTTTCACTTCCTAAGCTTTTCTTTCCTACTTAAGATGACACTTATCTGCAAGATAGTCAAAACTGTAATTCTACCAGACATGGATTAGCAGGTGGCATAAAGGTGAATCACTTAACATTTAAATGGTGCTCGCTTGACAGATATTTCACAATTTGCTTGCCTGCACTTGCTGGTACATGTAGGAGATGCTCAAATTCTGTCATACATTTCAACATTAACAAAATCCATAGGCAAATATTAATGTAATAAAAAATATCAGAGGGTTTTTTTTTTTTAATGTACATTTTAATTATACTAATTATCTTAAAAGAGGAAAGGTAATTTATCCTTTCTAGACCTGATGTCAAGGTTTTTTCGATATGGACAAGGTCATTCATGAGTTGGGCAAGATATTCCATCATCAGTTGATTTTGTTCCTACTATCAAAAATGTATTTCATTTTTATTATTTCTCAAAGCTTTTAATCAGAACTAAAATATATCTTCTGATATCAAGAACACACTTGCAAAGGTGATTTAAATAAAGACAATTGTATCTGTGTGGTTGTAATCTGCAAAAGAGTTCAACTATTGCAGGTAGGTCTAAACAAAGATGTCGCAGTTAAGGCTCAGGTCTAAAAAGAGAAAGTGCAGTCCCCATTTAGCTCAGAATTCATTCTGAATTACTATTTATTATCATAATCTTCTCACAAGGAAATGGGAGAGAATGAACACAGACTTCAGGTTACGGCTTTTGAAAAAATGCTCACAAAGTTTTCTATGCCCTCATGCCATAGCAGATCAGCCACTAGCTGAAACTGGAAGAGAAAAAAATTTAACATTGTTTTTTTCCACATTAGAGCACCCTTTGAGATTCTTTTCTTCTCAAAAGTATGGAAAAAGGACAATTTCCCTTCAGTTTAATCTGTACAGGTGTGGCAGAACCTCAGGGAAATGGGGAGATATTGGTTATTACTGTAAATAATAGCTCTTCCTAATTGCTGATTTTTATTAGACATCTAAAATTACTTCTACTGACCCCATGTATGCATTTTGATATATATAAGTATCAACATCACAAAATAAGTTTTTCAAAGTCAGTATGATACTTAAAGCCAATGTCTTCATTGTAGTCTTACCTGACACACAAGTCAGCTGGGCATCTGCTTGCTCCTGGCTTGCTGGAAATACTATTGGCTAACCAGTGCAGTCACCACCTGCTTATTTATATTTCTTTCTTTCTTATGTCTCTTTATAATGATTCATCTTTCAGGGTATGAAGAGGTAAAGACTGCTTTAAGCACAGAAAGTAATCAATCATGTCCTGGGAAGGAGCCCGCTGGGGCATGGGACCATATAAATTTCTATTGCTAGCTGCAAGGAAGGGTATTATTTCCAGACAGCTCTTTGGAACCAAAGCCACGTTAGAAGAGGACATAATGCTGAACCAACAATGTTCCTACTTGTCCTGGGTTCAGCAGTTGCAGTCAGTTTTTCTTCTCTTTAGTAGCTGGTGTTTTG
>NDXB01003096.1:0-24008 GCA_002631895.1 Agapornis roseicollis
TGGCATCAGCCCACCTCACAAGCGTGTCCAGGTCCCTCTGGATGCCATTCCTTCCCTCCAGCAGAATCACCCAACCACACAGCTTGGTGTCATTGGCAAACTTGGCAAACTTGTCCATCAATTATGGACAAAACAAATGAGAACAAAAAAAGTGATCAAAACTGAAGATATTTTTTCCCACAATTCAACCCACAGTTTTGTCAGGGTGGCGTTAGAAATGCACAAGTGCAAGGTAATACTTTCTAATGCATTAGAGAAAATGTAGACTGTTCTTAAGTGATCGGAAAAATATTGGCCCAAAGGAGCAAGTGAGAAGACTTTATAACTTCAACAGCTTGTTAAACAACAGGTTATATTTCCAGAAGGCTTCATCTGCCTTCACTCAGGACCTCTCAAGAAAAATCTCAAATTACCTACGTTTTCTAATTTCATTGCTCACGTTCATGCAATATTTTGATTTTGAACTGAACTACCAGGTGCAACAGGAGGTGAAACACTTTAAAGGCATCTTAATAAATTACTACATAGAAGGCTAAAAATCAGGTATGGTGTCAAAAAGGAGAACTTCATATTTCATGATCTGCACATGTAAACCTTTCTTGTGCATTCTGAATATCAGATGAGATATTTCTTTTCACAAGGTGACCTAGACATATAGGCAGATGATCGTTTCACATTTAAGCAACAAAACTGTCAGATGATATTATTATGTTCAATTTATCCTAATGTTTAAATGTCTGTTCCTGAAAGCTAGAAGATTATTATTAATGGACATATTTAACATTAATCTTTACAAATACACCTATGTTTCATAAATTCATTTGTTATGTCATTAATCTGTGTTATTTACAATCACAAATCTGGATTGCTCGTTGTCTTCCCAGTTAAACAAATGAATATAATTGATTTTTAATTTGAACCATTCTAATATTTTGTTTTAAATAACAGCTTTTTGATCTCTGAATACATTCATAGCATGCTAACAAAAAGAAAACTGTTACTTTACAAAAATGAAATGTGGTTTGGTTTTCTCATACGGATGTAATAAAGAACACTTCTGGTGGCTTGACATTGCACAGCTGAATAGTTTTGACAGGGAAAATAACTATAGTTTAGTCTGAGCTTTGGCAGAACTACAAGTTATTAAATACTTGAAGTAATCCAGTAAGTGAAACTTTGTTACAGGCAGGCTGCTTCAAAGTGTGTTATCTCCATAGTTACAGACATTTTCATTATATTAGCCTTTTTTCTATTTGGATGTATTGCTTAATTCTTTATTTTTATGATGTCTCTGGGACTGATCGTGGCATTTTGGAAGTTTCGTGTTTTTCCTGTTTCTCCTGTCATTTCTTACAAGTAGGTTGAACCTCTTCTGAAAAATGAAATAGAATGTTTGGGTAAAAATAGAAAGTTCAGAGTTGCTGTTCAAATCAACTATTCTTAAAATCACTTTTTTTCTCAAGATCAAGTTTTACCTAGCTCTTTCATTACCTTATTCTGCAAAAATAATACTGTATCACTGTGCATATGTAATTTTGGCTATCCTTTGGGCTTGCACTTCCACTTCCATGAGAGTTTATCGATCTTAATGCACTTCTCTTCTGCTGCCTCTAAGTGCAGATGAGGAAATCAGAGGACACCTGTGTGGGAGCACATGGCGCACAGTGCAGGCACACTGGGATGCCTGAGGGAGTTAGAAACAGGAGGGCTCTGACTCTGCCACAGGAAAGACTCCAGCGCTGCACGCCAGCACAGCTGTACTGCTTCCAGAATCCCAAGTAACATCTCTGCTGAGAGCCCTGTGGTGTACTGCACCTGTGTTCTGTGGTCCAACCTGCTGGTGCAGCTCAGGCGGGGACTCTGAGTTGGGACAAGGACGCCAGCTCCACACTTGCAAACTCCACTTCCTCGTTGAGGAGACCTCTTCTGCTGCATTCCTTCTGACTTACAAACCACCCGAGCACATTGGAAAGGAACCCATTGGTTTTGAGCAGATTTAATTCAGGCCTGGTGCAGAGATCTGACACAGTAAATCTGCTTTAGAGGAGGTCTCAATTGGGCGAGCTCTACTGGTGTTCCAGGGTCACATTCTCAGGGTTTGCAACAAATGCCTTCACACTTTGTAGAGGGAAAAGTGAAATCCCAAAAAAAGGAAAGGACTCACAGATGGGGATACCCAGCCAAAGGAGGAGAAATCTGTGAGTGAAGGTGAGAGAATTGTAGCTGACGTACATAGGTGATAAGTGTAATGAAGCATGTTAAACTTAAAATGCCTCAATCATGGTACCAATATGTTCTACAAAGTCCTTCCAGACATGTGTGTGCTTCCATAAATAAAGTTATTGTAATTAATGTCTCTTTCTAGTGATGATCAATTGGTGAACTTGACATTGAAGCTGTGAATTTATTCAATGGACATTTTTTCATCTGGTAATTGCAGTCATTTTATTTCTGTCATGCAGAAGTGTGATTTGAGATGGCATTGAAAGTAAAACAAGGAAAAAGTGAGGAATGATCATGCTAGAATTCCAGCAATATTAGGTGAAAAATGGGAAACTGACTGGAGGGTGATGGAATAATTTTCCAGAATATGATTATTTTTCAGAAAAAAAAGGTAAGTTACAACACTCGGTGTTTTTTTCATGTTTCATAAAATCTGCTTTGGTTTATATTGAATATAAATACCATCTGCAAAACTAGTAATGGAATAAATTTTTAATGAGAGTGTATGAAGTGAAATAACCAGTGCTGAAACTTCCTGAAAGCAAATGAATTATTGTGAGTCATCTTATAAATGACAAAGTTTATATAAGGTCATTCTATATCACATTACAAAATAATGCAGAAGTGAAGTCATTCTAGCAGTCACTTATGATGAGAGATTGGTTTCTTGAGCTTTATTAGTTTTTAGCATTACCCACATTACCAGGGATGCAGCACAGGCACTTTTCAAATATTTCTATGGGACAGATAATTTTAACCTTTTATTTATTGGAACAATAAGATATCTTTTGTAGAGTGTTCTGTATAAGCCTAATGTAAGAATTCTGTGTGGCAGACCATGCAGTTTTATACAAACAATCTTTTGGGACTTACAAATAGTTCTTTTTTATACATTATTATGGACATAAAGTAATTGTTTTTTTCTTTATATTCAAAAAGGAACAACGTTAGGTTTCCAGAGCTGAGCCAAAAGTATGTTATTAGGTTGTAATTGTAATAATTTTGAAAACATCAAGTGGATACCAAGTAAACGTGCAGAAACTTTTTCAAATACGTCTACATTTTAAGACAGTTCTTTCTGTTTTCTGTCATTTTTAATGCACATTCATTAGAAAAAATATTTATTAATTTGTATATCTGTTGTGGTTTAAGCTTAGTCGTAAATCAGCCACGCAGCCCTCGCTCATTCCCCCTGCCTTTCCTCCCCCTGCTCCCGGAGGGATGGAGAGGAGAATCAAAAGAATGCAACTCCCATGGGTTGAGACAAGAACAGTTCAGTAACTAAGGTATAACACAAATCACTGCTGCTACCACCAATAATAATAATGATAAGGGAAATAACAAGGGAAGAGAATACAGCACCTCACCACACACTGACTGATACGCAGCCCAACCAAGCAGTGGTCTAGCCCTTCTGGGTAACTCTCAGTTTACATCCTGGACATGACATGCTGTGGTATGGAATACCCCTTTGGCTAGCTTGGGTCAGGTGCTCTGATTCCTCCCGGCTTCCCTCCTCTCTGGCAGAGCATGAGGCTCACAAAGTCCTTGGTCAGACCAAATATTTGAGCAGTAACTAAAAACATCGGTGTTATCAGCGCTGTTCCCAGGCTGAAAGTCAAAACCACAGCACTACCAGCTACTAAGAAGGAGAAAAAATGACTGCTACTGCTGAACCCAGGACAATATCTTTCATTAATTTAATGAGGAAGCTCATTACTCACAGTACCTCAAATATAAGGCTTGAATATTATGAAGGAAGGCACCACTTTATGTAGCTCTTCTGTTGGGTACAGGGTAGGTGATAAATTGTGGGACTGGTTAGAAGCTGACCAAGCTGAGATCTATAGCAGTCATAATCAGAGCTGAGGTTTATAGCAGTCATGATCAGAGTTGAGTGATGCTGATCCCAGTCACGCAGAGGATGGCACAGAAAGGGAAGGTGAGCCTTTGTACTGAGCTGTGAGACTGGTGCCAGGTTACAAAAGTCAAATATTCAGTAGCAGTCTTTTCTTTTACAGCTGCATTCCATGTATGAAGGCTGTCTAGGAATACAGCATAGACAGGGGAAAGGTAGAAATGCATATTTTGCTGGTCTTTGATTTTGGATCTGTTTTATGTTTCTTTACCATAATGCTGGAACCTCAAGGAGTGCTGTATTCCCAACTCAATATCTTAACAGAGCTGTGATCTAAGCATCCATACTGCAATGTGCCACCTTGGGAAAAAAAGAGGAGAAATCAATTCCAATGATCACAGTTGCTCTGAATTTCCTGGTGGTGGTCTCAGACCCAAGTCTCTATTTTGGTTAAAAAACTTACTGAATTCTGCAGGAATTTCAGTATTCTGCAGGAACTCTTCCATCCACTCAGTTAATTTCTGCTTATAAAAATACAACTCTTCAGAAAACATTACGCAATTTATGTCAATAATGAAGCGTATTGGATCTGGCTGAGGTGGAGTTGATTTCCCCCATAACAACCCTCATAGCCTTGTGCTACCATAGCTGGTAGCAAGAAAGGTGTCGATAACAAACCAGTGTTTTTGCTGCTGCTTCAGCAGTGCTTATACAGCAACAAGGCTGTGCCTCCATCATTCCCTCCTCACCAGCAGGCTGAGGGTGGGCAAGATCTTGGGAGAGGACACAGCCAGGAGGGCTGACACAAATTGACCAAAGGGGTATTCCATACCAGATGATGTCTGCTCACAATAAAAGCTAAGAGAAAGGAGAAAGAAGGGGGACATTTGTTATTTACATTTGTCTTCTGGAACAACTGCTACGCATACTGAAGCCCTAGTACCTAGGAAGTGGCTGGACATCACCTGCTGAAGGGAAACAGAGGAAAAAACCTTTTCCCTTTTGCATCTGTATTAAACTGCCTTTATCTTGATCCACAAGAGGTTTTTTTCTACCTTGTTTTCTCATCACCCTGTCCTCCTGAGGAGTGAGAGAACAGCTCAGTGGGCACCTTGCTTTTAGCCAAGGTCAACTTGGAGTCTAAAAATGTGTTTAACATGTTTAAAAGCTCCTACTCATTTCTCCCCAGCTGAGACAAAACTCACTTAGTCAGAGGCACATGAGGCCTAGAGAAAAGAAATAAATATTTAAATCCCCAACTTGCAGGTACTAAAACCAGCATTGTCACAGGTGGTATTTTTCTGCAGACCAGCCCACAGGTTGGAATGTATAAATGCAGAATGGAGCAGAAAAACGCTGCAAAGAAGTCCTGTCTTCCTTTAAATTCGTAGCAAAACTCCATTATTTCCAGCAGCATCTAAATTTGGTTTTGAGGGTCCTTGACAGTAGGTCTGTCACCAAAAGGAAAATGGCTGAGTACCTGGAAGTCTGGATGCTCTTGCAAAGAAAACAAGAGAGGATGTGTAGGTTTTCGTTCTGCATCATCCTGTAGGAGACCTTATATCCACTGATAGCACAGCGAGTCTTGTGGGACTAGCAGCTGGCTTTGAGACTTCTATTCGTTGCTGGAAATGGAAGTACCATAAAAACCTCATATGCAGCATGCACCCTCCATTCTCCTGATGGGGTTACAATGGTCCCATCATATAAGGATAAATCACATGTTCATGTGGACCACGACTAACAATTCCTTTTAACTTAGCTCAGTGAGGCTCTATGATAGCTGATTGTTTTTCACATTACTGAAATATAAATGTTTTGTCACAAGTAAAATAATTCTGGTGCCTTATAATCTTTAATTACATGTGTATTTGTGTTAGTTTCTTTAAAAATGACAACATGCAATCTGCAACATGGGTGGCAACTCCAAGCAGCATGACACAGCTTTGTGAAAGGATTCAGCACTTGTGCAGGTGGAAACCAGGAAAACTGTGAATCTTTCTGCAATAGGAATAAATGTTATTAACCCATGTTTCCAATTAATTTAGATTTTATCCCACCAAGTTCATCAACGTGTCCTATAAACAGAGTTGGTGTTCTACGCCTATGACAATGCATTTACTCAGACAAAGTAATCCTCGCCCAGTCTTACTGTAGAGCAATCTGTGGATAAAGCAGGGAAAAGAGAAGTAAGCGCATCTGTCTTGGTGGCTCGGGATTCCATTTGCTGTTATTGGGGCTGATGCCATTTACTGTTATCTGATAAAAGTCCGTTGACCTGCAGACCAGATCATGATTGCTAGTAAAACACCACAAACCACATTTGAAACGGTAAAAAAGTAAGTGAACAGAAAATACCCTCATTTGGGGGAAAATGAAACGTTTTGCATCTGTCTTTTCTCTTTTTTTTGGATAAAACTGGACTGCTGCAGAAAAGCTGACACTGAGGAGTATAATCATGTGAGAGAACTGCATATTTTAAGGAAAAAATGTGTTCACTGACTTAATTTCAATGCCTTAAGCTTTCTGGATTTAAGCTTTCTCAGGGGTCTACAGAACCGAGTAATTTATGTTTATGTAAAGAGGAAGGGATTCTTTGCACAAGTACAGTAGTAATAGCTCTGGTATGTACTTTTAGGTCTGCAAAACTGCTTTTTCTGGGGAAAG
Organism: Agapornis roseicollis; assembly: GCA_002631895.1. Classification (NCBI taxonomy): domain Eukaryota; kingdom Metazoa; phylum Chordata; class Aves; order Psittaciformes; family Psittacidae; genus Agapornis; species Agapornis roseicollis. Next base: position 6,749 of record NDXB01003096.1, read on the forward strand.
CAGTTCATGAAGTTTCCACAGCTAAGGCCAATTTGCACAATCCAAGTAAACGTTCTGAGGTATTCTCAGAGGGCTAAAGGGCTGAATACACCCCCCATACTTCCTTGACTGGAAGTGATCATGGAGGCCCTGAGTCATAAGCACCCTTTCTTACATGTCCTCTGAAGTCATTTAACTTCTGAACCCATCTTTATGCCCCATGATCACAGAATTATAATCAGTAGTAGTACTAGTTAATAAGATTTTATTGCTCAGTAACTCAAAGGCAAAATGCAGACTTATTTCCAGGGAATGAAAGGAAGAATTGCATTATCTTTAGGGTGGTGGCAAGAGTTTACACAGTGGCTGTGGACCTTTTCTGCAGGATTTTGCATTATGTTCTTCGCATTCAGTACACATGGGGAAAGGAGGGGACGTATACAACTTCTCTCCCCAGGATACAGCATTAAAATACAGAGAATATACCTCCTTTGTTTTTTGTGACTTTGCATTAAGGGTGCAGCTTTGGCCCTCTGTAATTTGCAACAATCTGCTAAACCTTTCCAGCAGCTACACTTTTCAGTGAAGCCAAGTACAGTACGAGGCTTTCCAAAAGGTGAATGAAACAATCCATTGAAAATGTCAGTCAGAAGCCAGAACATCGTTTTATTTATTTTTTTGATCCTTGTTCAGAATTCATACGATTCGCATGTGGCAGGCTGTAAAATGAAGTGGAACAAAAGTGCCTGAAATAAATTTCACCTTGACCTGATTTCCACTTGACTGAATTTGTTGTAGTAAACTGGTGACACATAGTGGATAAACAGTAACACATGTCTGCATTTGAAAAGGGAGAACAGATGGTAAACACACTGATATAAGGGCTGTTACACAAGAGCTCTGTGTATAATTCAGAAAGGTCAAGTCCCCTGAAAGCCAAAACAAGTTTGATAAGGGAAAGTGATTCATTGACAAGAAGGAGCCAAGTGGGCACAATTAAAGCAGATGAGGCTTCCCACTCCTCAGTGGGTTTTGCTCTGAAAAAGCATCTGGCCACATCTGTCTCCTTTTGTAAAACTCGTCAGAGGTGTTAGTCACAGGGATACTTGTTCTGAAAGGCGCTTCCTCGGAGGATACCACTGCTAGTCCACTCGTTGAATTTATGCTACTCCTCTAAAAACTACTCTTGTACAACGGTGAAATTCATGGGGTTTATGGTTTGGAAAAATATTTTTGCCTTCCAAAATTGATTTGCTGGTTCTTGGCTTCTGCAATGTGGATTACCTTCTCCAGCTGGTGACTTTGGCTGACCATGAGCACCACACTAGATAAAGGGGTCAAAGAGAAGTTTGGGAAGGCAGCTGTCTTTGAATTTTTATTGTCTGCATTTCTATTGGTGTGCAAGAATTATTACGGTCCCTATTTCACATATTGGGACCAAGTAACTCATCCAGTGGCCATCTGGGGTAGAGTAATGAGCAGAACAGAAACTTCCGAGGTCCTAAGTATATCCCTACACACTGAACTGCTTTTTATCAGAAGCACAGTGGAAAGATTTGGTCAAGATGGACGTTAAAAAGAAAGGAGCTACTCACCCTCACAGGTGGTTGAAGTATTCATGGCCAGTAAAAGAAAAGAGCAAACATAAAGGAAGATGAAAATCCAAATAGCAGTTCATTAGCCACCGGTGACAGCAGAATCATAGAATCATAGAATAGTTAGGCTTGGAAAGGACCTTAAGATCATCCAGTTCCAACCCCACTGCCATAAGTGGTAATGATAAGCTCCTAGCCTGAGCTCCAGCATATGATTAACTTTGCAAGGACCTGTGTTTCGTCTTGTAGGATAATGCACAAAAATATATTCAATAAGAGCATCAGATTATTAGTAATTTAGCAGAAAATGACTTCTGCAGCTTATGAACATTTTAGTTTTCAAAACTATTCAAAGCTATTTAAATGTAATTCATGGCATAACAGTTATTCTTCTTTAAAGTTAGTTTCTACTGTTAAAAGTATACTTAGAGAGTGTTATTTGTAAACCATATTTTTCCAATCAATTCTTGGCAGGGACTATAAATTTAAAATTGAAGTTGCTCTGTTTAAGGACTCACAGAAAAGAGAGATGGAGTGAAAAATTAGGTGCTGAAGTCAGGCATGTTGAATGTTCAGCTTGTATCTGTTTTCAAGAACTAACAATGCCAAAGCCATTTCACTTGTGACTTATTTAGCAGCTGTCTGCAACTGGAGATCCAAATTTAGTCTCTTATCGTGTCTTTTACTCGAGGGGCTACTTATCCTCTTGAACCAAAAGCAAACCAAGCCAGTAATTTTTCCCATAATACAGGAGTTTCTATTTAGCTGAGACAGGGACCTTGCTGATATCCCTGCCAAAGAAAACACATCTCTCCACCCCTCACCAATGTATCTGAAATGTCTTGAATGGCTACATCTTCAATGCTAAAGGATTTGTGGCCTTGATATTTGCAGAGTGTAGGATGGGTAGAGGTGCTGTTCTGTTTTCCTCCCCAGTTACTCAAATGGTGGAAGAAGTTCTTTCCAACTACCCCTCACCTCCATCCCTGGCCTCTATTTGGCATCTCGCCATGTTGACTTTTACATATGACCTGGGGAACCCCAGAGAAGGTCAAAGTACTTGGAATATGTCACAGCTCTGTACTTCCTGGGGGATTTGCAGAGAGAAATTAAAATGTGCCTCTCTGTGCAGTCCTCATGCTATAGCCAGCCTGTTTCCCCTGTGCACCTGCATCGTCTTTTAGTTTAGCTTCATCAGCAGGCAGTCCAGCCTGTTTCCCCTGTGCACCTGCATCGTCTTTTAGTTTAGCTTCATCGGTAGGCAGTCCAGCTCATGTACTCTGAACCCAATCTGCTCTGTGAACCAAAACACAAAAAAATGGGAAAATTGTATGAGTAATTTTCAAAGTGTGTTCCTAACCGAAACTGAACTAGATAAACGGACTATTGGACTGTATGAATATCAAACTGCCTATTGGCAATTCTTAGGTTGAAACTCATTTTTTACTGAGAACGTGCTAAATGAAAACAAAAGTCAGTACAAATCTGTTTCTGAAGCATCTGGGGCACAAGGAGGACTGTTTTGTTGGTTATTATGCACGTGAGAAATCTATTCATTGTCATAAAAAAAGCACTTAGCATATTGTAAAAATCCAAATACCCCTTTCCCACTCACCTGGGAGATCCAGGCAAATATTTAGACTGCTAATGTAGAAATTACATAGCTTTAATATGAACTCTAACCCCAGCTGCTAAAAACTGGCCATCTGCATTTTCTTACAAGGAAGAAATGAAATACATTTAAGCCCTCCAAAATGGAATCAGTTGCTTCAAGGTGAGTGCATACAGAAGAGATTACTTCTAAGATAGAAAATACAGACAGTTCCTGGAATCAGACATGTATTTAATAATTGTAATATGATGTCATATTTCTGTAACAGCATATTACCCTGAACACATTATTGCAGCCATACCTTTATTCTGTGAACCTGGAAATATACTGTGATTTATTTATTTATTTATTTATTTATTTTTCACAAAGTGACATTTAAGAGATTTAAGACATTTAAGATCATTGAGTTTACCTTAGTGCTGCTCTTTCAGAACCCCTTATTAGTTCTGTCTTTAAAGGTCACCAATAAAGGGTAAAGTTCCTGGCTCTTTGCTTTTAAGCATATTTTTTTCCTTAATTTTACTTAATGGGGAATATTTCAAGTTGCTGTATCCCAAGAAAGGGATTTTAAAAGGCATGGCAAGATAAATGGCTATTAAGTCCACTATGTGTTTCGTAGAGGCACCGTGCTATCTTATCAGTCGATCATGCAGATTGTTATCAGTTGCCCAGAAAGGACATGATATTGAATGGCAGGATTTTTGTTCACCGCTGGCATGTTCCATCTGTGCATCATAGGTCTCTATGGGTAGGCTGAATTAATTATAATTAGGCATATTAATTATAATAAGGCATAAAGTTATAGTAGGAAATTTTACAAAATTCACATGAGGCCACATAAGGACTACATTTAATTTTCAAGTAACTACTCAATTACTAACACTTGTTGATCTGTGATAGGAATCCAGTCTGGGCACAGAGAGAAGGCAGAGCTCAAAATACTGCATTTTAGCATACAGCAGTAACTGGTGTGGGAGAATAACAGCCCATTTGGGGAGTATCCCAGGCAAAAGGCAGAAAGTGTACGGTGGTTCCAATGAAGATTACCAAAATTTAAGAGCAGTCAGGAAGCTGTGATTTTGAAAGGAACTGGGATAATTCTGGAGATTGGGCAGAGGTATAAACTGTCCATGTCTGTACACTTCAGGTCTTATCTGCGTGGAATTGCTTCTTCCTAACCAATTTAAGCAGCTGCTTTTGACTCCACGTTACTTTTTTTGGTACCGAGAGACTGCTGAAGTGAGGAAGGGCTTTATTACCTGAGCAACAATGGCTTGGCTGCTTGGAGAGCTGAGATGGTAAACAGATTTCCAAATTTTCCTCTGAAGTCAAGTACAGATGGGATGAATTTTGTCATTGATAGTCTTGTATCACCACCATTACGTGTGTCAGAACTTTAAAAATAACAAATGATAAATTAAGTCATAAAACAATCATTAAAACTTCTTCCAGTTCCTCATTTGATCTACAGAAAAGGCCTTTTGGACCATCAGCTTTCATCAAATAAAGCTGATTGATAAAAGTAGTTCAGTTCTTTTCTATTTTTGAGATAGCTCACACCCCAGTGAGGCCCAGTTCAGCAAATGCCTACGCACAAATAAAACATATGTCAATATGGCTTTCCATGAATGAAGCAAGTCATTAGTGAAGCATACAAGAAGGGTTCAACAGCTGGTTACTTGTTGCATACTTATGACATCCACACCATGGGACACCAACAGATGTATTGAACGTCTTCTATTTCTGCAGTTCAGAGATGCCCAAGAGATTACCACCTTTGCAATTATGGGGGCAGATCAAGGGGCCATTAAACACTAAATTCTGAATAGTAATGATTACAACTATGTATAATGGACATATCTTTAAAGGGTCATGAAATATACCAGTAATCACACTGACTGAACTTACGTACCAAGAGTCTGTGATCTGTGAATATGTAGCTTGTACTCAGCTTCTGTGACATGCTTCATCTACAGGAGCTTTTACTCTGCTTCATACCTACTAGTCAAAACTTTTAAATAAAAGGTTAAACAGTGAATGCATATGTGGAAATAAAAAGTTACATAGTCATGTGGCATCCAGTACATTTATAAAACAACAAATAGGGTTTTATTCCACGTCACCATGCCTGGGATCCTTACAGTGTTTCAGGAAAGCTATTTTATCATTAAAAACCAATCGGATAGCTTTTCTTTTTCTAATAAATTGTCTCTTTTTTTTTTAACATATTTGAATACTGCAGCTCCATTTATTATGAGAGCTATCACTAACAAAAGAAAAATGGTCTTCAGCCTGCAGAAAACAATATAGATTTGCAGTACGTGACAGTTTTGCTTAGATGAAAATACAACAAACTCAATATGCCTTCAAGTTCAACTGTTATTTTTAACTCCTTCCTATATGAGGACACACTTGTCTTCCAGATAATGACCTGCGAACTCAGAAATAAATATGGTGCCACTGGATGTTTCACTATGACATTTACGTAAACTCTATTTAAAGAAAGCATGTGTTGCAAGAAATATCTACCATCCTAAATGTTTTTTTCTCCTTCCTTTTCTTTCTTTCTTTTTTAATTGAACTCTGTGTGTAGTAGGAACATGCTTCTACATGATTTAACAATATTATGTTAAAGAGACCAGGTAAAACATGTGCCATAATTAAAGAGAAAATCAAACTCATCCAAAAATAAAACACAATTAAAAACCTGAGTGCCTCAGTGGAAACAATATAGAGGCTATCACTGGAAAAATTCTATGTATAAGAATTGGATATCTTGTCAAATGAAAGAAATACAAATGTCTGTAAATGTATAAGGTCAAATGTAAACACAAAATCATGAAAGAAAATAATGGATTTGAAGAAGTTCTTTCAAAAGATGTTGAAGCGATTAGCAAAATCCCTTTAATTACATCAGATAGGAAAAAGAGCTAGGGAATCAGTGAGATCATATATTGACAAAGGTTTAAAACGAAGTATTGGGGGATGATAAGACCATAGCAGAGAAGCTCAATGCATTTTTGAATCAGACTTAACTCCTGAACACCCTGAGGAGAAGCTTATATTTAATATTTATTTCTGTAGCAGAGAAGAGTAAGAAGTACATGTACAGGAATTATTAGATTAAATAGATTTTAGATGTCAATATGAGCGGATGAACACCGAAGGAAATAAGATGTGAAATTTCAGACCTCATGGCCAGGTTGTGTTATTTATCATTACATATTGCTACTCTGTCAACAGACTCTCAACTTGCTGTTACATTTGCCATCTGGAAATGTGGCTGTGACGGAGATCCTGGAAACTGCAGACAGGTGAGTCTTCTTCCCGTGATAAGATAGTACCATCAATAATAAAGAATAAGATAAAGGAGCACAGGCTGTTGGAAAGGAGTCAGCACAGTTTGTGTAATAGACAACGTCGCTACATCAGCCACTTCACACTCTTTGAATGTGTCAATAAACACATGGAAAAGAAAGCCACTGGACATCAAAAATATGGATATTCAAAGATGTTCGACATCAAAAATATGAATATTCAAAGATGTTCCACATCAAAACGAAGCTAAGTTGCCATGAGGTTGGAGAAAATGTAACCTTCAGCCCAGGGGTTCAGCTGCCTCTGACTGAGGTTTCACACATCACAGCTGTGCACCCTCACCTCAGCTTTCCTAAGAAGATTGTTGTTAAAAGTGAGAGAAGACATAAGAACAGAAGGCATCCATTATAAGAAAAATAGAAACAGCAAATGGATGAGACAGTAATTGCTGAGGCAGAAATAATTAGGAGCTCGAGGATTCAAGGGGAAAAATACTGACACAAAAAGATATAAATCTCTTAAAGGAACAAAACCCAGAGATTTGCAAGATGGTAAAATCAACAGGATTAAAGATCAGTGCATTCCAAGGGGGAGTGGAGAGCTGACTGGTTACATCTAGGCCAGGAGAGGTTCAATAACTTTCTTGTTGGTGCCTATTGTATTACTGCTTAGCTTAGCAATATTTATTTACTGTGTGTATTAGCCAATAAACAATTAGCATGTACTTTCAGGTTTTGCAAAATTTCCTTGTGCATGGAAAAAGTTGCCATAGCCAAAGTGGCCAGAAAAGGAAAGGTTACAGAAGGGTTCTTTTGTGGACTGAAAAAGGCTTATTGACAGAGTCTAGGTGGTCACTTCTCTTAAGAGTTAGTAGTGGCACCTGCTATACTACTTCTACAGGGACAAGTTTTATTCAACATCGTAATCAACACACTGGAGGAAATACTGGACTCCTTTGTGTAGTAAGATGCCATACTCATGGTGATGAACCCCAGAAGGGCCTTGAAAATTGAGTGAGTCACTGAGCAGAGAGTAGATGTAGATAAATAGAGGGTAATGCTTCTAAGGATAGATATACAATGCTGAGTTTGGAAGTCACAACTGAGGAAAACATTTTATGAGTCACCACTTAAAATCCTCAGCAATCGTTGCTTAATTTATAATGGCAGTCAAGCCAGGAAGGTGTTGTTGAGTAATGAGACGAAGACTCGAGAAGTAATTTTGCCATTGTACAAAATAATTCACACCCTTGTCTTGATTATTACGTGCAGTTCTGGTCTCTAACACACTGGGTGTGGTGGGTTGACTTTGGATGGATGCCAGCATCCTACCAAGCTGCTTTACCAATCACTTCCTCAGCAGGGCACAGTGGGGAGAAGATAAGATGGAAAAAAAACTCATGGGTCAAGGGTAATAAAGCAAAAGTTGTGTAGAAGCAAAGGAAAACAAAACATTTCATTCTCTACTCCCCCTCAGTAGGTGATGTCCAGCCACATCCAGGGAATTAGGGCTTCACTATGCATAGCAGTTGTTCAAGAAGACAAATGTTGCCAATAACAAATTCCCCCCTTCCTCCTCCTTTCCCTTAGCTTTTATTGCTGAGCAGACATCATCTGGTATGGAATATCTCTTTGGTCACAGCTGTCCTGGCTGTGTCCCCTCCCAAGATCTTGCCCATCCCCAGCCTACTGATGAGGAGAGAATGCTGGAGGGACAGCCTTAATCCTATAGGAGCACTGCTGAGCAGTAACCAAAACACTGATTTGCTATCAACACCTTTCTAGCTACCAGCTATGCTAGCACAGGGCTGTAAGGGCTGCTGTGGAGAAAAAATTCCATCTCAACCAGACCCGTTATACCAGGACAGTGAAGTCAAAGGTGCAGACTTCAACTAATATGGCCTAAAGGGATAAAGCAGCTGCCTTCTGCAGAGGGAGTGAGCCAGCTGGGATTCCAGCCTGCAGAGCAGAAGGCTGGGGCAGGATATGATCAAAGTTTACACAGTTCCGAAGAGCATAGATAAACAAAGGGTGGAACTGTTCTTCACCATATCTCACAGTAAAAGAACAAGCCAGAGTAGGAAACTAACAAAGGCAAGTGGATACCAAAAACCAAAAATAAGCAGAGATATATCCTAACGTAACAATTCTCAATGCTAGGGGGGAATGAAAAGGATATACCACATAATATCTGCATTAAGGCGCCTGATTCTCCATTTGTTATGATTTCTGAACCCCAGGGGTAGTGACCATAATGTTTTGTAGGAATCCAGTTTGGGGAATCCCATGATAACACTATTAAGGGCTTCACACAGTGAGGCTGTGTAGATGAGATTTCTATATTGTAGCCCTACTGCATTATGGTTTTCCAGGAGCAAATAGAGATATCTAGGACCACTGTCATCCCAAACTTCTAAAACAGCTGGCCAATATGCAACTCCTCCTACCTTTTCTGACAATTCAGTACTATTAAGTGCTGTTATGGAGGCCTTCTACATTACTGACTGCATTTCATCTTGTATAATATTCTTCATAAAATCCGTATAAAAATTTATAAGTGATTACCACAGTAAATTCTTTGTTGTGGCTTTACCTTGATGCTTATATCCAAAAAGAGAACTCAAGAAAGAAAAGGCAGGGAAAAAATTCTATGCCTGAAAGTTATTTGGGCAGATTTTTGAGAGATTTATTGCAACGCTACATAAAAGCCTAAGAATCATGTCTGCAGGAAATTAGCTATGCATTCCAAGGGACATTTTAAGTGGAAATTCGGAACTAACTCTTCTGTAATCTATTCTCTGAAAATGTGACACTAGAGAAACTTCCTGTCTTTCATCCAGTCCACTTAAATAGAAAAAAGCTTGACAAAGAACATCTTATTTAATCTTCACATACAGTAAATGTTCTTCCAGTGTCTGTCAAAGGTCTAATTAGCAGCCTCATTTTATCTTTGAGTCTTTACGGTAGATTTATAAAGGCACTTCTTAAAGAGGAGCATGGTGTCATCCATCAGATGTTTCTGAGGACGAGTGAACTCTGATGACTCCTGTAATGCTCAGCCCGTGTTGCAGTCATTTGCAATAAAATACAAAAGCATGTATCCCTCCTGTTCATGTGTCTATAATGAATGGAAGAAAGACTAAATGAAACAGGAATAAGTCATGTCTGATGGTGTGTCAACCTTGGGAGTATTGAAAAAGGGAAAATTTAAAGTGCTAGTTCTACCATAATTGTTTCACCTGGGTACTCACTGCTACCACCTCTCCATTTTACCCAGTGCTTCAGAGTACCCCTGAGCTGAACCCCAACAGCCTAGACAGCTTCAGCCCCCACCGCCCCTGGTCCAGGCTCTCTCTACACATTGCTCACCATGATCACAGAATCACAGAATCACCAGGTTGGAAGGGACCTCCAAGATCATCAAGTCCAACCCATGCCCTACACCTCCACTAAACCACGTCATCAAGTTCTATATCCAGTCTCTTTTTAAACACATCCAGGGATGGTGACTCCACCACCTCTCTGGGCAGATCTCACACTCCCATTCCCTCCCCTACTGGAGGTCACTCCTTTCCCTGTCCATCAAAGTGCTAGGGAGGACTAGTTCTCCTCCACATCTGGGACTGCTGGTGTCTCTGGGTTAAGGAAGAGAAGTGTGTAAGGGGAAGAAATTGTCATAAGGGAGGCAATTTTTTGTGTTGTCCTGCAGCCTGCAAACGAAGTGTGCAGCAGGGCTGAACAAACCAGCAAATGTGAGTAGCAGAAAAGACCATTGTCTCTCTCTGCAGTCTTCTGAAGCATCTCTCCTGAAACATCTCTCCTTCTGCTCCCCAGATAATTTTCAAAAAGATTTGATATTATCATAACAGATGATAGTACTGAGATGGTCTTTATAGATCTCAGAATTGGAAAAGGCTCAAACAGCACTGCACATTAATTTTGATTACAGACTTAACTTGGCTGACTGACTATAAAATGAAGAGATATCTCTGAATCTTTATTATTGTAAGGATCAGTTGTGGCTCTTAGCTTGGGAATACAGAGACTTTGTTCACACCAGAAATTTATAACTCTGTAAAACCTGTCTGGACCATATTTCCTTAAGCAGAGATGGTACCTACGCTTACATCAAGTCTGGCACCACAACACATGGAATTTGGAGATATACTGCAACTGCATGTTTAGCCCTACATGGGCTGGTTCACACTGAAATTAGAGACAGTCCTGTGGCGACTCAGGTTGCACGCAGAAAGGGGCATGTAGGAGACAGAGTGCCTTATTTTCCATTTTCTGACATGCAAAATCTAAATGGTTGTCTTGCTAATGCTTTCCTAATTGCTAATTGCTTTGCATGATATTGTTCCTTTAAATTCTCATTAAATGATGCACATGCACGCACAACCCTATTACAATTATTTTGAGATCCCTACCAGCTGAAAAGCATTTAGAAGTGCCACAAGTGAAGGTTGTATCCACTACAAGGTAAACAGACTAACATGCTATATTCACTGCAATTAAGCTTCTCTCCTACGCATTACCATAAACTATTTTCTCTACTTTCATACATTCCTGTTATTAGTTTCCATTAATGCACATAGTATAACTAAGATCAACACCAATCAAGCAGCTTGCAAAAAAAAAGTTCAGACTATTCTTTAGAGACTGAGCTCCTGTAGCCAGGCATCGGAAGCAAAAGCAGTCTTTAACAAAGGAAATGGAACCCAGTTGCCACAATTTTATAGATGTAATTTAGATTTCTCCATGAGTTGTTGAGGCTGGTTTGGGGCAATTTCAAGCAATCTTTGTCTTCTTTTCCAGGTTAATATATGTCTTGTCAAGACAGACTGTTAATTTGTTGTAGTCATTGTGATCAGTCTTGAGAGAGGACCACATAGGAACATGGGCTCTAAAGCAACCTTGGCATGGCTTATTTGCCAGGGCCCATATGTGACAGGTTAAAATCAGAAGTTTTATATTTGCTACAGAACAAACTTACAAGTTAGTTACCACTAATGAAGACCATTCCTGTTAACAGTGAGATTCCACAGACGTCCTGAGGCAGTCTGAATGAGCTGGATGTATCCATATGAAATGAAAGTTCAGGACTTCCTCAGCAGAGCTGTTATACATGATGTAGTGCTACGTTATGAAGCACTAGCAGAAATGGGGAAAGACTGGATCAGAAGGTTTATGATATAATGTATGATTAAATAGAGCTGGTTGTCATCCAGCTTTGTGTGTGACAATCAGTAGCAGGTTAGAATGGCTGAGTAACAGATGGCTGGTATAGATGTTAGACAGGTTTGTGTTTAGGCACCCCATGCTAAGCCAACTAATCTACTTCACAGATGTCCTTGCTTTTGCAGCTGTTTTCTTTAGATGTCCTTGAAAGTTCAAAGCCTGATCCAGTGCTACTCTTAGATACACCTGATTGATATGGCTTGTATTTCATGTTACTTTCAAAGAGTGATAAATCCAGTGTTCAATATAAGCACTCTGAAGGTGTAGTATGATGGTTGTATTTGACTAAAACCTATCACTGGTTCTAGCACAAGACCAGACTGATCATCTCAGCAAGTAGTTATATCTAAGATGCTCTGACAGAGCACTTATATAATGAAATGTGGGGGGGGTTCTACATAATTTTAAAGAAAGTGATATACTTAATCAGTTTGTGTGGGACAAGCAGATTTGTTGGGTAAGGCAACTTCTATCAAATTCAGCATCCCATCAGGATCCCAGGGTTTCTGGAGAAAACAGTAGTCGAAGTAAGATTATGAGAAATGAGGCAAAAGTAACAAACAGTAAGACAGAATAAGGTAGCTGTAAAAGGGTAGTTGAAAAAGGGTTGAAAAAGGTAGTTGAAAAGGGTTACTCTTCCTAGGACGGCTCTAAAATATTTGGGTATTTCTAGACAAAAGACATTGTCCAAGCACACAAACGTATCTATAGTGTATGAATCCTACATGTACATCTATAGCTATTGGTGGAGGGAGGGCAGTGCAAATATTGGCTGCTGTTTATCCATTCAGATACCAAAAGGCTGTGGAAATGGCATTGACACTGGTGAATGAAATCTGCAGAGATTGTCATGTCAGTTGAAGACAGATCTGAAAACTGTGAGCTTGTATGGATACTGGATTTGCAAGGCTTCGCTTGGATAGTGGAAACATTAAACATAATTAGAGTTTTAACTGCCTGTTAAGCATAGTGCCCCTTTTTTCTAGGTAGTTTATAGAAAACAGGCCTGTGATACATGAAATGTAGTCCAGTACTTCCATTTGGGCATATGTTAAAAATATATGTCTTATTTTCTCTCTGGAAAAGCTCCAGAGAAGCAAATCCAAAATTTAAGAAGCTTGTGTAAGATAGGGCTTCTAGGGCATCTGTTTTCCTACCTTTTTCTCCACTGAAAATTGGAAGTGTTGCTGCAGGATTTTCCAGCAAAGAAAGAAATTGTCATAAAATTGTGACTAGCCAGGACAAGAATAAACTCCAGATAGCAAATTTTACAGAAACTATATTTTTTTCTCAAGGCTCTGTCGAGTAAGGCCCTTCCTTGGTAACTGAAAGAAAAACACCATGGGACTTGGAACACACTCAAACAAGTGATTTGGATAGGAATTGAATTATGACAAGGTGAAATACTTCCAGGAAAGACTGTGTATGTATCAGTGCTTTATTTCTCATCATTCATAATCTATTAAGCTGTTTCTTTTCATTTAGAATGGATGATTTAGGTGTGTCCCATTTAGGTCCATTGGAACAAGACAAAAAATAAGCTATACTGAATTTATCTTTCACCAGAACTAATTAATTCAGTCTGCATTTTAGGTAGTTGAAAGAGAAAGCTAAGGCTATGCTTCCACAAATAAAAACCCAAGTGTAGTGCCAATTCAGATGATCTGTGTAGAAGGATGTTGCTTATTATTATTTTACTCAACTGTATACACAGAAGAGAAGCTTCTCAGTTGGAGAACAGAGAAGTAAGGAAAGATGGGAGCTTCAGAAAAGCTTATAAAAGCCTGTCTTGGAGACAGTGGGCTTTGGGGTGGAGGTGTTAGCTGAAGGCTAAGAAAGTGTTTGTTTCACTGTATGTCCCAGAGAGAAATATTTTGCACAGTTTTGTCATGTGCCTCAGCCTCAGAACTTGGTAGGAAGCAAGGAGTTTTTCTGTGGTTCCAACCACATTAGAGATGCAACATTTCTACTGCATTTGTGCTTTCCACTGCCAGCATTTAGCATCATTGTTTCTGGTCTAACTAGAGCTTCTTCAAAGATGCCCAAGTCTAGCACCATTTTTTTCTGCTAATTGAAATGTTTCAGCAAAAACAACTGTTGGTTAGCCACTCTGGCTAGAAGAACTACTGCTCTAGCTTTGTAATAACATTTTTGCATAACATCTTTCACTATTTGCCTAGAAAACTGCATGCATCCTTGAAACACTAAGAAAAGTGGTAATTGCCTAACTGTCTTTGAATACCCCAGTACAGATGAAGAAAGTAAATCATATTAACGTTTTATAATGGGAATTTCGGATGGACATATAAATGAAATTCCAGTTTTCTGAGCCAAGCCAGAAGACAGGCCTTTTATAAATGCATTACTTAGCGTCTGGTCAAGATGGAACCATCACCCTTAGCTTACAAAAGGATGGTCCAGATTATGGAGTCTTGAAATCTGGTATGTCCTTTTCTCTCATGAGTTTATTTTCTGCATGCCATTAAACTCCTGGCATCTCAGTATGCTTTTGTAGACACCCTTCTTGTTGTCATTGTGGTCCTGGTGAAGAGACACATTTTAAAGTTTGAAGGGATCCATGAGTGTCTTCTGACAATTTGGCCACCAGTAGGTGCAGCATTACAGAGCTGGAAATAAGCCAAATGAATCAATTACACCTTGTCCTGTGGAACAGTGCCTGAAACTCCTGAAGTCAAGAGTCGTTAGAGTGTCAGCTTAAAACCTCCTCTGGAAAAGGGCAAAATCCCCAAGTCAAGCTGGATAGATACAAAGGGACTCCTGGGAAGGGGTGATGCAAAAAAATCCTTAACAATGCTTTTTGTGGTTTATATTCTTTCCTATATGTACCAGAGACTGACGATGAAGGTAAAGTCTAAGCCTGGGAAATTTTTCTTCAAAAAGAGGAAACTGCTCTAGATTGAGGATGAAAGAAATCTTAAACCTTTAAGGTTTTGGATCCAGGATCCACATGAAACCCTGTGGCATAGCAAGAGGATGAATCCAGATTTCCTAACTCCTGTCTAAGGCCTCCAGCAGCAAGCCATTTATTCGATTCTGCATTTTTCTTCAAGCTATGGCCCTGCCAGGCACTGCTTAATGTATGAGAACCAGAAGCAGAGATGTATGGTTATTCTCAGGCAGCCTGTGTAAGCAGCCTGCAGACCAGGGTGGAGTGGGCTTAGCTTAACATCTTTGGAATTTTAGGGATGGATCAGAGAGAGCACAATTAGCAGAGCATTACTGGGACTCACTAGCACATCATGTTGTAAACCTGCCAGGCATAAAATCCACTTCATTATTGGGAGTTTGTAATTCCACAAAATCCCCAATTTTCAGTTTTAACATCTGAAGGGACCTTGACGTTTACAGCACATGTTTGTTCATGATCTACTGAGAAATTCGCCCCCTGAGATATGTAACTGGCAGGTATGACCTTTTTGGAAAGCTGGCAGTCTGGCTTAGTGCTTTGTTTATGTCTTCTTTAAAGCTAAAAAGTAAGAAAATAACGTATAAAGCAGTCTGCCTTCTCTGATATTAGAAAAGGCTATTTTGATTCTTTGGCATGGACAGTTGATTTATGGCAACTCCTGCAACATCTGTCTTACTATCACGTTTCCAGAAAGTAAGGCGTTTTTTTTTTGCAGTACCTGAAATATAATGGAAAAACTATGGCTCTTGCATAGCATTTTTTTGTTCATATTAAGAGTATTGAAGCCAGTGTTCTGATCATCCCCTCTTGCTGTGCTTTGGTGAATAATGTTTCTACGGCTTCTGAAAATGGATTCCTTTTGGATGCAACCAAACAACAACATGCTGCAGGAGCACAGCTGATGTGGTGCAGCTACCACTGGGCAGTCGGTTCACTGAACAAGGCTAGAGATAGCCTGAAACAAACCATTATTGTGTACTTTGCTCATTTAAGATGTCTGTGACCAAAGTTCTGGCACTCTTTAAGAATTACTGCTTTTACCCAGATCACAAAGTTTTGTTTTGAGCCATCTGAAAGATAGCAGAATGCAAATGAAAGCATTTACACTAATAAATTGGGATTGACTTGGAAAACTAACAAACTCTATGCAACTGTCTGTGTAGTAGTAGCTGGGAGGAAAACAGTAGTGTTGCTGCAGATACGGTAACAGTAATCAGCTGAACACAGTTTCTGTTCAACACTTGTTTCTCAGGCACCTCAGTCTTATATCCCAATAGCATCTGCCTCAGTTCAATACTCCTTAGACTTAAGAGCTGTATTAAATACTTTTAAGATCTGCCTCTCTACTCCCGGATTTTCTTGCAACATGCAGATTGCCCTATTATTTGTATATGAAGGTTGGTGTTGTTCTTCTTATAACATGAGATTGTATTGAGTTATACCAATTGTGTCTAACATTCTTTGAGGACAATCTATTAATTTCATCATTACTCTTGTTCTCCCAAGCTTCCAATAAAATTGTCACTCTTCCAGGTTATGCATCCTGTATTGTGCCACCTAAAATAAGCTTACTGCCTCAGAGAACTCATGGTCAGACTTGTGTGGTATTTGTATATGTATGCAATGGGTATTTGCATGGTTTTCTTCTGGGTGCTTGTAGCAATGACCATTCAGTCAAATCATCAACAATCTACTTATTTACTCGCCTATATTTTTGTCAGTCATTCCAGAGTGTAAATAGATCACCTTTCTCCTGAGAGCTGATAATGTAACCAGATCATGTGGCAACAGGTTACAATCAGGCCCTTCCCTAGAGAAAAATCTCTACACAAATGCCCAGGCAGCCAAAGGATTTGGAGTCCAGGTACTAACCAGCCCTTCAGATGATGTTACAGCCTTGAGGCCCCATCGTGCTCAGTGGCCCCAGCCCACTCAGTGAGGCTTTTATATCTCCATGTGTTAATCCATAATGATTCTATTTTTGCTTCCCTGTATTTAGGAAAATAGAGCTTAAAGCTACATTTGGTAGGAGGCTTGCCAGACTTGTCAAGGATGCTTTAAACTCGATGTGTTGGGGGAAGGGGGCATCGTTCCATCCCAACACGCCCAGTCAGTTGCCACCACCTATAATAAATGCTCAGAGCAATGTAGCAGCATTCCAGCTGCTCTAGCCAACAAGCCGGCTTCATACGGAGCTTGGCTCAGATGCCTGTATACAAACGCTCATAGCATGGGGAACAAACAAGAGGAATTAGAGATGTGTGCCCATCTACGGGGGTATGATATAATAGGCATCACAGAAACATGGTGGGATGGCTCCTATGACTGGAGTGTTGGAATGAAAGGTTACAGGCTCTTTAGAAAAGACAGGCCTGGTAGGCGGGAAGGGGGAGTTGCCCTTTATGTTAGGGATAGGCTGGAGGCTATGGAACTCTCTCTGGGGACAGGTGAGCAGTTAAGAGAGAGTNTTGGAATGGAACAGGCTCTTTAGAAAAGACAGGCCTGGCAGGCGGGAAGGGGGAGTTGCCCTTTATGTTAGGGATAGGCTGGAGGCTATGGAACTCTCTCTGGGGACAGGTGAGCAGTT
>NDXB01003097.1:0-13578 GCA_002631895.1 Agapornis roseicollis
CAGTGTTATCCAATCCTAGCATTGTTAAGGGTTAAGGTGCCCAATCAACAATTGCCAAATCAAGGTTGACACTTTGTCTAATAAAATGGCATTTGCTGGATCAAATTGATCATCTCAGTGTTGTCTGTGACTCCCGCATCAACATCGTGGTAGCCCCTGTTAAAAGTCACACAGTGTCTTTTCAAGCAACAGCAGTATTCACTGGTATCTCAGCTTGTTTTTATAGAGAGAGCAGATGTCTTTGTATGCTTTTGTGATAAACATCACTAATTAATAAGAAACAAACATTTCCCACACTTGAACAACCTTGCTGCTGAAGTTAATAGAAACTGGCTGTAGCTCTGTAACAGAATTGGAGCCTGCAGGTTAAAAACCCTTCACTTTTTAAAATCCTGACCACAGTTCAGACGCTCGCACAGGTCATTTAAATGTCACTAATTTGTGCTCTGTATTTTTGTGCAGCAGCAGCAGTTGTAGTTTTTATGCAGAAATGAGAGGAAGACTCTGATAAGAGACATCCAGCAAGTTCAGTGCTCCTGTCGCAAAAGATTGCTAACTTTTTAACAGGTGATAACGTATCACTAGTCTGGAAATACCTTGATAAGCTCATAACTGAATTGTCCAGAATATTCCTGTACTCCTTTGTTGTCAGGTTATCTTAGGACATTAATCAGTCTGATAGGGACAAAACCTTTTACATGCATTTTGGCAGAAAGCATGCTGAAAACAGGGTGAAGAGATGGAATATGGCCAATTCTACTCTCAAGTTCAAGACTAACTTAATTCTTTCCTCTTTAGAGAGCACTAACTACATTTATATTTCATTCTCTAATAGATAGATTCTGTTCTTATTTTAAAAGTTGTATGCCTGCAGTTTTCTTATTTTAGATCACCCTGATGATTGCACAGACCAATACTTTCTGTGTGAAATATCTTGAAGATTCTGATTAGTGAAACTGCTACAGAACAGGTGGGCTCTATAAATCACAATTAGTCAGATCTTAAATGCCAAATGGTGTATTTGCAATTGTATTTTAGGATCTGATCACAGATTCATTATTTGTCAGTACCCTTAGCTTCTGCTGCTGTTGTAAGCAAAAGCTTTGTGTACAGAATAGAATCAAAGAATAGTTAGGGTTGGAAAGGACCTTAAGATCATCCAGTTGCAACCCCCTGCCCATAAGGAGGGACACCCCACACTAAACCATGCAACCCAAGGCTTCGTCCAACCTGGCCTTGAACATTGTCAGGGATGGAGCACTCACAACCTCCCTGGGCAACCCATTCCAGTGCCTCACCACCCTTACAGGAAAGAATTTCTTCCTTATATCCAATCTAAACTTCCCCTGTTTAAGTTTGAACCCTTTACCTCTTGTCCTGTCACTGCAGTCCCTAATGAAGAGTCCCTCTCCAGCAGCCCTAGAGGCCCTCTTCAGATACTGGAAGGCTGCTATGAGGTCTCCATGCAGCTTTTTCTTCTCCAGGCTGAACAGCCTCAACTTTCTCAGCCTGTCTTTATATGGGAGATGTTCCAGTCCCCTGATCATCCTCGTGGCCTCCTCTGGACTTGTTCCAACAGCTCCATGTCCTTTTGATGTTGAGGACACCAGAACTGCACACAGTGCTCCAGGTGAGGTCTCACGAAAGCAGAGTAGAGGGGCAGGATCACCTCCTTCAACCTGCTCTATTGCTTTTTGTAAAAGCCCAAAATTATGGCCCCTAACTATATGATTAAGGCAACACATAAGAATAATATCTTCTCACATTCCTCACAAGTGAAAATCCTCACCTGAGATAACTAGAAGGCTTGGATATTTGGTATTTTGATACAGATGTACTTTTCAATAATGTTGCTGCTTTATCTTCACAGACACATTATGATGTGTTACTGTAGATATCTATTAAGCTGTTCACCATGGCTTCCTTTCATTCGAAACATGCTGAGCATTTTTCTGTCAAAGAACTAGTCTCTGTTCCCTATTAATACTTCATCTGTGAAATATATAAATAAATAGAAACTGAACATGAGCTGACTGCAGTGTGCGCTTGCAGCCCAGAAAGCAACCGTATCCTGGGCTGCATCAAAAGGAGCGTGACCAGCAGGTCAAGGGAGGTGATCCTGCCCCTCTACTCTGCTCTCGTGAGACCTCACCTGGAGCATTGTGTGCAGTTCTGGTGTCCTCAACATAAAAAGGACATGGAGCTGTTGGAACAAGTCCAGAGGAGGCCACGAAGATGATCGGGGAACTGGAGGACCTCCAGTATGGAGACAGGCTGAGAAAGTTGGGGTTGTTTAGCCTGGAGAAGAGAAGGCTGCGTGGAGACCTCAGAGCAGCCTTCCAGTATCTGAACGGGGCCTCTAGGGCTGCTGGAGAGGGGCTCTTCATTAGGGAGTGTAGTGACAGGACAAGGGGTTCAAACTTAAACAGGGGAAGTTTAGATTGGATATAAGGAAGAAATTCTTTCCTGTTAGGGTGGTGAGGCACTGGAATGGGTTGCCCAGGGAGGTTGTGAATGCTCCATCCCTGGCAATGTTCAAGGCCAGGCTGAACAAAGCCTTGGGTGGCATGGTTTAATGTGAGGTGTCCCTCCTTATGAGCAGGGGGGTTGGAACTGTATGATCTTAAGGTCCTTTCCAACCGTAACTCTTCTATGATTCTCTAATTCTAAAGAGTGACTTCTATAAACTCAAAGGCCCAAATAATTCATTTTCACTTACTTGCCTGACTAGTTAAATGGGTTGCTATAAAAAGGCACTGTTGCCGCTGCTTTTCATTTTTTGCTTTCAGTCTCTTTATCCTGTAAAGCCCAGTATTTAGTCTCATATGGTTGTACAGCTCATATGGAACCTTTCCTGTATTTGTCAAGGAGCTGTTGTTAGTTTGTGCAGACCTCAGTAGCTGAAAGAAGAGCTTTCTGGAATCTTTCTTGAATTGGTCTTCACAGGACCATATGCACTGCAGTGAAAGTATGTGAGTGTCTCTGCAAGCAGTGGGAGAATGTTCCAGTCCTTCAGGCACCCCACCATCTGCCTGAAAAAAGAAAAGCTTGGTCCTGGAACTGTAGAAGAAGAAAGAATCAGCCAATGGCTGGAAATACTTAATTTGCATAAAATTTCATTTTAAAAACCAACAAGAAAACATCTGTGGAATGGTTACCTTAATTCTTGCGTACTAAAAAGCTGGTGAACATTTACATTTGTGTGCATAAGGTAGATATGTGATACTGTGTTATTCAGATTAATTTTTCTGTTTGTGCTATTAATATCAAGCAATCTGTGCAGCTTTTGTCATTTAACCAAAAAGTCCTGTTCTGTCAGAAATAGACCATGCCCATTCAAATGTTTCCTTCAGTTTTTATTTACATACTTAGTGTTTACTCATTTGAAAACAATATTCCTGCCTTATATCCTTTACATGACACGTTTCACTTTGGGTCTTGAAGTTGAGCTCATACTTCCTCAAAGATGACTGGGTTTTGTCCCAGCTGGGAGTTTGGTTTTAGAATCATAGAATCATAGAATAGTTAGGGTTGGAAAGGACCTTAAGATCATCCAGTTCCAACCCCCCTGCCATAAGCAGGGACCACCTCACACTAAACCATGTTGTCCAAGGCTTCATCCAACTGCCAGGGATGGAGAGCTCACAACTTCCCTGGCCAACCCATTCCAGTGCCTCAGCACCCTAACAGGAAAGAATTTCTTCCTTACATCCAATCTAAACCTCCCCTGTTAAAGTTTGAACCCCTTACCCCTTGTCCTGTCACTACAGTCCCTAATGAAGAGCCCCTCCCCAGCATCCCTATAGGCTCCCTTCAGATACTGGAAGTTTTAGTTATATTGCTTTTCTTTCTTTCAAAACAAACTAAACAGCTGGGATTAACCTGTGCAGTGTTCACAACCTTCATGTTTTGTAGTTCATATCATATGTTGTGTTTCTCACAAAGCACTCCCTACTATTCAGAGGTTTTAGACACTGGTCTGTTCGTTCAGGTTCCAGTGTTACTCAGTGATTTGCCTTTTGCTGAGGAAGAGAAAACATAAAGCCCACCAAGTTTGTGCAGGATTGCCATTTGGGGAGGATGTAGTAATTCTAGAAGTCATGTAAACTGATCATTGGTACAGGCTAGAACGTAAGAGTTAAAGGAAAAAGTGCTTCTCATTCCCAATTTTGAGGTACTGACAGTCCTGTTTTGGCTTAGTTTTGGGTTTTCCCTCAGAGTGGTGAGACTTAATTGATTTCCCACAAGTTCTCACTGATGAGTGAGTTTTCCACTTCCATTAGTTGCTAGGCTCTTGCCTCTACAATCTATGACGCATATTTAGAACTGCTCATTTTTATATTGTCTGTGTGTCTGCAGTTAGTAATTTATCACTGTGAGTTAAGGAGAAGGTGGAGGATTAAAAACGTAATAGGTCTTGGACCTGGGAATGCATATTACTGAAAGGGGAGAGCCTTCTTAGGAGAACCTGAATGTCTGATTTGGTTTTTATTTGGAGGAACACACTTGTTCGCAAGCTAAAAATCACTGCTTTTGCCATTTGTATTTGTAGGCTTATTTTCTCTCTGGTAAGGTGGGAATAATGGGTGTGTGTGTGATGGAGCATCAGTTGATTCAGAGAACTGTGAGCACATGAAGATGACAAAGTCAAAAGCTATGCTCTGGCAAAGAGGAGACAGGGCCATGCGCTGGTGGTGAGTCGCAGAGGATGATTGTCACTGACAGTGCAGGCTGTTGATGGAAGGGAAGTAGGAGTCTTTCTGTTTATTTCATGTCACTTTTGCATCTTGACTGGCAAGCTACTGATCTGAGTTGACCTGCATTTGAAAACACTGGGTGGTACTGACTGGCAAGTATGTTTGACATGAAGATGAAGATTAAAAGCTGGCCTCCCACCTCAGTTTCCCTGTGATTTGCATGCAGCCAAATGCTATCCCATGCTGTTTATCAGGGAACACACTGACATTTTCTTCATTCAAAAGTGCAGTGTGGCATGCAGGACTAGGAGGGAATGCAGTAAAAACAAGCAAGCAAATAATGTATTTCTTCCAGCATTCAGTGGGTCGTTATGGGAGAAGGTACCCTTATTTCCTCCGTTAGTGCAACAGGAAGGACAGCAGTGCACTCTGAGGAGCTGTGCAATATGCCTTCTCTGAGCAGTTTGCAGACTGAGTAGAAAACAAATAAATATCCAAATGTGCAGATTAAAAAGTGAGCAGGAGAAAACCCCCTCTGAATATTGGGTACTTTGTTACTGGTGTTAATTTGCTTCAGGCAATGTAAGTTGGTATCTTTGTGGTTTGGCATCTAAAATACTTTCTTCCAGGTCACCAGGTTATTTATTACCCGTGGACATAAAATGTTGCAGAATTGGGACCAGGCTCTCTGGAGCTGGCTGGGTAGGCTTCAGCAGAGTGGCCTGCTGTGGCAGGTGGAGAGGCACAGCAGGCACTGCTCCTGCTCCCTTCTGACATATGCTATGCTGCAGAGCACTTTGCAGGTAGAAAAAGTCACCACCAGAGTTGTATGAACACAGGAGGCAAAGAAGATGTGCAACTGCGTGTCAGGCAGCGCTACTGCCTCAAATCCTTGCTCCTCACTTTAGCCTTGACCGCCCTGTTGGCTCTCAGTCCATTGAGCTGCATCCAGGCTGCCATTGAGTGTCTCACCTCCACCCAGTTTTCCTGCACCTGCTTCCCCATGTTTGCGTGCTCTGGCTTGTCCTTCCCCACGTATTGGCCTTCCTCTTGCTGTCCTGCTGATGTCCTTGATGTTTTTGGTTGGTGTTCCAGTTCTGCACTCTTTCCATAGTTTCTGTTCCCATAGCTCTAGACCACACCACACACTCGTGTATTCTTTTTATTGCTTCCTGTCTCCTGCCAGACTTCCTGGAAAATCTCATTATTTTTCATTCCTGCTCACAGTAGACATCAGGCTCCTGAGAGCACCAGCAGGTGTGGATCCTTCCCCTTCCATGGAGTTACCTTCCAGTGTTCAGCTCCAAATAATTGAGCTGTATAGACTGGGGTTAGGTTTGTAGGGAAGCTGTGAGAAGCCTTCTCCCTCTTTCTAGGATCTGTTTTAGGCTGGCCTTGCCTAGGACCTTGCCTGTGCTATGTTTCAGCTGCAGTTGTGTCTGGCCAAACACACTGCTGTCTCTATCCCTGCCCTGCCCCCTTCCCGTCTTGGCAGGACCTCAGGCCTGCCCCATCACAATAACCTTGTCCAGTGCTCCCGATCCATGGCTGCCGTGGGTGCAATCAGCCCAGTCCCACGCTGCGTGTTCAGAAGCTTGGAGCTTGTGCTCAGGGGCAAGGGGGCTGTCTGTGGCCCCCAGCTGTCTGTGCCCCTGCCATCACCCACCGACACCCTCCCACCCAACCCTTTTCAGAGCAACCCCATCAGCATCTTTGAATGCAGCAGTTTGTCTCTAGTTTGTATGGTAAACAGCTTGTAGTTAAAGCATTTCAGTCAACTGGAAACATTCATTGGCTCGAACTGCACACTTAAAGAGCTGGCAGCCCTGAACTTGTTGCTATGCTCTGCACAGGCACTGACCTTGAATTTCTGCTCACAGTAATGGATATTTGTCTTTTTCTACTTTTCACCAAAACACATAACTCAGTTGACTCCTGTGATGCTCTTTGAATTTTTGGATCCCTCTTTGGATGGGGATATCAGATGGGCAACCCAACAGGGTGTTGCTGCTGTGTCAAGTATAATCCAGTGGTGTAAGTTGTTAGTGTGATGAATGGGGGCCTATAAACTGCATGAAGAATTTTTGCTGAGCACAAGAGCTCAAAATGCATGCAGAAATTCAGTCTGTAGGGGGCTTGGGCTTTTGGCCTGAGGAGAATGATGTGACCAGAAAACCAGGTGAAGACCTGTAGAACAGCATTTTCCCATCAGGATTACAGACAGTCTGTAGAGGGATATACTGCAGCAAGTCATGCTGCACTCATGCTGGTTTTGGAACGGCAGTGATCTGAAATAAATCACTCTGTAAGTGTGGGAAAGTGTTTGGAGGGAAGTTTTGTCTGTTACCTTGAATATAGCCTTTGTTGTTGTTTGAAACCAAAGGCCTAAGAGAGCATAAGCATAGTACTGTCTCTAGCTCTGTGTGCGTGGCTAGCTCTTAAAAGCCAAGGGATGTTTTGAGTAACAACTGCCTCATATTGAGGACCTTCATAGAAGGAGAAGAAAGGCTTAGTTTTCATATAAAACAGTGAACATAAAAAGTGGCATTTTTCTCAGTATGTACAGAATCTCTTTTACACCTGAAATATGGCAGATACATATAGTAGTCTCTAGCATTATAACTACTGGGTTTATATTATTTTTTATATAATAACTACATAAAATGTAGAATGGTATTTAAGCCTGTGCTATATAAGATGCAGTATAATATATGCATTAGGACAACTATATTGACATACAATCTATATTATTGTATTAAATGTTTGGATTGTTCCAGAACAATTATTAAAGCATTTTCCTATAATGAACTGGTATCTTTGATATTTCAGAGCACTGACTTAAACAGTAAAGCAGAACAAGCATTTGTTTGGTTGGGGAACATGTTTAAGCATTGGTAGCACAGTGGTCCATAGAACAGCAAAGTCACATTTTCAGCTTAAATGACTGAACTGGCACCCCTAATTTCATTCAGCCTCATATGATTCCTCAATAGGAACTCTGGGCTGGCACAAATATTTCTGAAACCTCAGATTCTATTAGATAACTTCTGTAAGATTCTCAGTCTCCTGTTCCCTCTGGTATTGTTGATTAGTGTTGTACTGAATAGCCACAGTCATCAACCAGTGACCCCTTTGAACAAACAAACTAAAATGTTTGTCCCTGTCCTAGTGAGAATTACTTGGAAGTACTTATGAATGAAAGTATAATATAAAAGGCAAAGACAGATGGGGAATTGCAAAGAAACAGGGAAAGAAAATCAGCCATGAGGATAGATGGTGGTCCCAGTTTTCCTGAGCAGCCTATGTGCTGCCAAGTTTTTTGCAGTTATGATAGCAAAGAGTATTTAAGAAAGGATTTGGGGGAGGGCAATGCAGTGAGCTTGCAGGTGTTGCAGAGAGTTCTTCCAAAGCTTGAAGTGTAATGGGAGGAAGCATAGAAGTGCTTGACTGAAAATTTAACAAGGGCTAATGAAAAATAAGTTAAAGACTAATTGTAAGTTTGCTGTTCAGAACCAAGTGAGAATACTAATGAGAGCAGTTCATGGAAGAGAACACGAAGTTGCTTGTATTTGAGGTGCCAAGGAAGGGAGCAGAGGAATGTGAGGGGAGAGGTCACACAATCCGAGTGATGCACCAGAAGAACAGTATTTGCAGTAGCACTCAGATTAGATGCTGTGTTTGTCCAGGCAGGGGGCAAAATTTTGTATTAATCTATTCCTGAGATAATGAGGATGCAGACAAGGTTTTTAATTAAGTGCATGATAAAATACTGTGTATGAGCAATATTGTGCAGAAATATTCTACAAAACTTGGCCTGAATTTGCTGACCTAAGGATGATGTGGCGTGGTGATAACATTCAGACAAGTGTCTTAAATTTGGGGCTAGATGGTATCACTGTACACAAGGATTTAGACAGTTTCTGGCAGGATGGGGAGGGTTAATAGAATCCCCAGTTTGGCTACCTGAATTTACAGTATCAGAAATACCAGCCAGGATGCCAATTTGAAAAGAGATGGTCTTAATGGAGTAGAGGTGTAGCAAACAAAGAGGAGATGGCAGCTAACACTGTGTTTGTAGGTGAGATTGTAGCAGAGTAAACTGTTAAAAAGAATGAAGACCAAATAATTCTCCACAGGGCATAGAAAAAAAGCATGAAGTTGTTGCTCTGAATGACATCCAGAGCAAAGTTGGAGAGGGAGCCAAAAGTTCAGAGGTAAAAACTAACCGTGAAAAACTGTTGACATGTCAGGAAAAATGAAAAATGAGCCCAGCTCCTGAGGTCTGGATACCTACAAATGCTAAGAGATGTCAAGAGCTTCTGTGTTAGGGTGCAAAAGGTAAAAGCCAGGAGGAAAAGAAGAAAGGAACTTCATGTGGTAGTTTTAAAGCTATGTAGTGTTGAAAGGCAGCAGGAAGATGTAATGGTGGCTGCCAAAGGAAGTGAGGCTAAGAGAAACACTAGGGAGTTTTTTCTTTGTGAAAGGATAAAAACAGTGAGAATGGAAAGAGAATGAAAGCAGGCAGGGAGGGGGAAATGAGTTTCTGAAGGAAATAAGGAAACTATGTAAGACAGCTGTGGCTCTATGGAAGGTGAACCATATAGCAGTATTGAGCACAAGCATTTTCTGTGCCTCAAGGATGGAGTAGGGAAAGTGAAGAAAATAAAAATCAAGTTGTATTGTCAGATTTCTGTTGGAGAAATAGACATGGAGAGAAAAGTAGCGATAGGAGGATTTGGGAGCTGCAGTCAGGGAAGTGGCAGTCATTTTGGATGTGATAAATGGTAGAATAAGATTTTTCTACCTACAAAATGTGAAGAACAGAATTAATTTGTTGTGGAAGAATGGAGCTTTTGCTCAGTGTAAGAAGAGGAGCAGAAGAGAAAGGTGCTGTTGATGAGAAGTTATGCTTAGGGAATGGTTTAGTGGTGAACTTGGTAGTGTTACTAATGATGATTTTCAATGTCTTTTCCAACCTAAAATTTTTATGATTCTGTGAACCAAAGACAGGGTTAGACTACAGTAAGGGAGAGTAACAAAAGAATAATAGAAAGAGGTGCAGAAATAGAAAGAATAATAGAAAGAGGCACATGAAACAATGGGCTTGGGTCAACTAGTTAGGGAAATAAAGTGAAGATTTGTAAGACAAGAAATGGCTTCATTAAACAGCTTTGTGCTCTCGGAACATAGAGAATATCTGCTCTATGTTGATCTTGTGATTGACACTACCTGACAGTCCACTGCATAGTCTATCTTAAAATCTTCCAGACCAGTGACCACTTTTACATTTCAAATTGGGTAAGAGGTTCCCAAGTCTGGAGTTTCTACTTTGAAAGGGTGATGTGCCGGGGGGGTGGGGGGGGTGGGAAGCTATGTATATTGTACTGAAGCAGGTATTCCTGAGTGCTTAAGCCTGTGAGCTTCCAATTTCTACCTAGACATAGTAAGAATGTGAATGTCTGGTATGATAATTTATATTGGAAGTGTGGAACCAGAGTAATAAAGCAAGGAAAGCAGGGCATTTTCAATACATGCTTTTCATCACTGGCAAATCAGTGATGCTAAACATGCTAAATCAGTGAATGCTAAAAAGTACAAATATATACACAAAGAAGGCTGATGTTCTATCAACATGGCTTGTCAGATTGATAGTCTGACAGATGTCACAGTGAAATACATCAGCAGTATTTCAATGTGATGAAATGCACCTATAACAAACACCTATATTTGTGTTTGCTAACACCAGTAACTTCAACAAAACACTAATTTTTCCCAGTTTCTAGACTTTACCCATACAAACAGGAAAACCCTTCTCTTTATCTTTGTCATCTTCCAAAGAAAGTGGCACTAGTTTCTCCTTTTGTTGTCTGTGCTTATTATGAAACTCTGTATTGGAAAGAAGACTACTAATCTTCCTTTGACTAGTTGATGCAGTCTATGGAGACAGGAGTGATTCAACTCACCCTTAAATACATTGCAAGAGTTGGACAGCCAAACAGGTTCTAACAGTCTTCTGACAGATGATAAGCACCTTCCTCATGTGCAGGCACGCACTCTAGCCATCCAAATTTAGACATCTTTATCTGGAGCTTAATCCCAACAAAGCAAGAAGTGGCAGATGTCCACTGTAGCGATAAGCATAGGATAAACTAGTCTGCAGTACTTACATGAGCATAGTTTTCCAGTAAACTTGCCCCTTATAACTGATTAAGGACCAGAGCAAGCTCATGGGGATTGCATGGCCTGGGGCACAAATCTCATCTCTGTGAGGTTTCTTCCCATTCTAATCTGATTAATTAATCAGACAGTTTCGTAACGTCATGTTTTCTGATATAGTTTGTAACTTCTAGCTTAATGCTTGCAGAGATGATTGTGACCCAGCACTCAGGGTATAGTAATGGGTGAAGAATCTAATAACCTGAACTGTTTCTGACGTATCACAAAGTACAGATTAACAGCTGTTGTATTATGGCCTTGGTAACTGTTAAGAAAGGACGTACCAACAGGGTATACAGTAATTTCTTGGCAACACTCTTGCCAGCTCACTAACTGTACCAATGTGCCTTAGCATGAGGGAAAACCATTAGATCCTGTGTACGCTGAAAAGGGATTGCTTTGGTGAGAGGCAAACCAAGCAAAATGTCTTCCTGATTTTCCTCTGAAAAAAGCCTCTATTCATTCTAGTTTCCAGACTGTATGCCAAATCCTGCCTGCTCCAGACAATTTTCCATTAACTTACTCAGGAGGCACTGAATGCATACAATTGCAGGAGAGTTGACAGTTTACCCCAGATTCAGATTTTCATCAGTGTGTGGCATGTCTCTGTTCATGCTGCAGCCCCATCAAGGTTTTCTGGTTTGCCAATTGTATGGTCCTTGATCCCTGGCAGAAATAATTATTACAAGTCTTACTGGCCTCTTGAATTGATTTTCAAATAAACCCCAGTAACAGTTCTCTGTTTTAGTGATGATGAGGTATTTTAGTGGTAAAGCCTCATACCCAAATTCCATCAAGAGTAAGGAGTAACTCCATAGATTTCAGGAAACTACAAGTCTGTGTGATTCCCATGCTGGTGACTATGCTGTTTGTCCACACCAGGGTAACCAAAGATTCTTGTTACTTTATCTTTAAATATTGCTGTGGAGTTTCACCTCAGTCATGGCTCTAGTGTTTTCCTTTTGTCTGCCTTCCCTCCCTCATCTTTTTCCTCTGAAATTGGCAGTCACGGTTTTCCTATGGGTGGAGGGAGAAGCATGTGGCAGTCAGAGGGTGGGACTGCCCAAAGGCTGCTGGAGACTGGTTGGTAAACTGTGATGAGGCTTGTTTAAATGACAGGGGTGCAAGAAAAGGGAGTGTACTGAAAGGATGCACACATCTGTGGGAAGAAGTAGAAGCTTTGGGACCTATTCTAATTGATCTGGCAGATACAAGTTATGTGAGTTGTGTTAGACAAAAATGATGTATACGCGCATCACTTCCGATAGGATATAATGTATGCATTGTAATGAAAGGATTCAAGTGAGAGTGGTCTGGTTTGCTGCTATGAGCAAGGTGCAGGTGTATATGGGGCAAGGCATGTCTTGTGGGGTAGAAGGGGTAGAAGGTACTTATATCTGCTCTGTGCTTCTGGAGGTTCACTGTGCTGTAAATGTGAGGTTAGAAAAGCGTATTTGCTTCTCATGCTGTGTAGAGTTAAAAGGAGAAACAGGCTGCAGGGAATACTGACTTCAGATAAAAGGCTCAGATAATGCAGCATTTTTAGAAGGTCAAAGAAATGCAGAGTCCAGATTAAAACTCTGCAATATGTAAATGCCACGCCACATATGTTGGAGTTATGCTTGAGTGCTTCAGGGGTGAAGCCTGTTCCTGCATCCCCTTTTGGATGGAATATTATTTGTTGCAGTAAAGCAATTGCCCAGCCCCGATTGTTTTAGTGATGAGCTGATCAATATCCCATTACTGGATGTAACAGTTGCTGCAGGAAGTGCACAGAAGATTTTAATGCATGAATTATGCATGCTGTGCTCATTCTTTAGTCTCAGAGCAGAGTGACAGAGATTGTAAAGATGACTGGGGTAGTTTCTTGCATAAAGTGACTGCAGTGAAATGCTTCATATTTTCATGCACACAAGCAGCATTGAGTGGGACGGCCTATTTAAGAAGATATAAATCCCCGAGCTTACAGCACGGAATGCTTGATTTGAAAGCATTGCAGCCATGTACAGAGCCGGTTTTCCTGCTGCCTAAACTGCTTTCCACTGAAGGCTGGCTGAGGGATGCTAACGGCTGTGCTTTGCTCTGAGGTCACAGTTTGAAGCCTTATTTCTAATTTGCTTTCTGCCGCAGGAGAGGATCTGTGAAGTTTTTTGCTGTAACCATCCCTGTAACATGCAAACTTGGAATAGTTATTATGAACAAAAGGACAAGCTGGAATTCTCCATCTAAGGTAAAAAAAAAAAAAAAGGAGCATTTTTTATTTGTGGATTTGAGCGCAGAAGAGGCAGTATGGTGAGGCAGGATTATGATGATGCAGTGTGGTTACATTGACTCAGATATCTGTGCTGGAATGCAGAGTCAGGATTCTCGGGTGGATACGGCTGCATGGATCCTACTAGCCTGATTGTTTTTAAATGGTTGTTTAAATGCTGCTGAGACCAAATTCTGTTATACTTCCTGAATCCTGCAGTTTGTTCAGGAGTCTGCATTTCTGATCAGTTTTTATCTGCTATAGATGACTGCATTGTGGGGAGGGGCAGGACAGTCACCGAGATGATCAATATAATAACATGATCTATTTCATTAGCTGCCCTAACTGAATAATGACAATGAAATTCCATTGACTTCCCCCCCCCCCCCCCCCCCCCCCCCCCCCCCCCTCTTT
>NDXB01003097.1:13663-67015 GCA_002631895.1 Agapornis roseicollis
TGAAATTCCCTTGACTTCCCCCCCCCCCCAGCCCCCTGCCTTCCCTCTATCTGCACATTTTCTGTAACATTTGCAAGATACAGTAAAATGTGTGTCAGGAAAACAAGTCCCAGAATCTATTGCTTGGCTGTTCTGTAAATAGCTAAGATGATCAAACTGTTACATTTTGGATAGAAGTCTGGGCTGTCATTCAGGGAATAGACAAGCCTGCCCTTATTGTCCTTCACAAAACTATGTACTGTGAGAGAGTTTACATACAAAGATAATTACGGAATTTGCTGGAAAAAAAAATCCAATAAAAAATGTAAAAGTATTCTATATTCTTTTCATTTGCACATTTGACAGTTTAGGGTACACTAAATCATCGAACCACTGTAGGTGGACAGTGAAAATATAATCTTTTAAAAGAAGATAAGTAAAATTACATTTTTCGTGCCTGTTAAATTATTTGCCACAATAAATGCTTTAAAATGCATGTATCATTAATATGTTATGCGTCGATAGATCTTCATATTTTGGAGAACACTGTACAAATGTTTAGTTTCTGTGTTCAGTAACTTGAAGATGTACCCGTACTTTTCGAGATATACTGTCACAGAGTGCTGAGAAATAGCTGATTTAATGAACCTGAAAGCTGTTTGCTGTGTGAAGGAGCAAGGTGTTGCCAGTCAGTATTACAGGCAGTCACGACAGAATGCTACCATTCCTCGGGTAAATGCCTTCTGATTTTGAGTTTTCATCATTATTTTCCATTCACGTCTAATAACACCTG
This sequence comes from Agapornis roseicollis, assembly GCA_002631895.1. Taxonomy (NCBI): domain Eukaryota; kingdom Metazoa; phylum Chordata; class Aves; order Psittaciformes; family Psittacidae; genus Agapornis; species Agapornis roseicollis. The sequence continues at coordinate 14,436 of NDXB01003097.1, forward strand.
ATTTGGCCAGTTTCGGATCCTGAACTCCTTATGCCATATTGCACAGACCCCTGCCTCAATGAACAGTGTGTGTTTGGCTGTTAATTACCTAACAATCAGCTGGAAAATTGCTGTCTCAGAAATCAGGCTACACTAATATTGCCCGACTAAAACGTGACATTTTTGAGCTCACTGTTCCTTGTGGAAGCATGTGCCTTGTTGTGCAGGTTAGCCCTGGCAGGCTGCATCCTACCTGCTGTGTGAAGGTGGGCATGTCCAGGGGTTTGTCCTTCCATCACCCTTCCTTCCCACGCTGGGGAAGGCTGACTGTGTCAGGGATAAGGACTACATTCAGCTGGTGGGGAGAGGCAGTGCTGGTTCCTGGGATCCTGCAGGCCTTCTGGGTGCTGAGTCACAGAGCAGGTCTGCAAGGAGCTCACTGGCTCCTGCAGTGAGATGAAGCCTATACATGTATAAGGAAGAGGAGCATCTAGAGAGGAAAGAGGGAGAGATGGAGACAGTAAAAATCCTCCCTGGCAAACACCTCATTTCGCATGTGGTGAGTGCAAACATGCTTCTGGGCATGTGGACTCCAGGCTGGGAACCTGGGGGGATGGCAGTGACATCAGTGAAGAGCTCATACAGTAGTAACAGGGAAGATGTGTATGATAGCTGGCTGCTTGCAAATGTGCTAGCATTTGCCATGGAGGATTGATTGTATTTTCTCTGCTTCAGCCATGAAATATCACCTGAAATGTGTAATTTTGCAGATTGAGCAGGCTTTCAACCATGAAAACAGATATAAAAAACAGAATAGCTAACAGCAGGAAAAATAATAAGAAATCCTGAACTTCTCTCATTTGATTAATTAAGGAATAGCTAACATCGTGAATAACAGGAACTAAGTAAAATAGTGGAAGCCTATTTCTGTGAGAGAGAATGACGCATGTATACAGGGAAGGGTTGCACATTCAAATACTGATTTCAGAGCATATGTGGTTTATTGAAATGTGGCTCAGCTGTTTCAGTGCTTTGCTACTATTTCTAAGTGTATCAGCGAATAAACATTACTTATGTTCTTTGACAGTCACAAATAAAAAGCATCACAGCTACATTCACAGTGTTAATCTTATAACAACATCCTCATTTTCCCCCCATTGAAACCGAGGTATTTACATTACCTTTGTTAAAAGAGGAAACAGATATAGTAATAAATGGTAAAGAGGTGGAAATACTAATGTTTTCCAGCAAATAACTGCTAAGATTTTCCAAGGTATTTGAGAAAGGTATCCAGGGGCCATTGAAATTCCCTAGGGATTGTGATCTTTAGTCTCTTTGGCTGAGATTTTCAAAGGAGCATATATAAATGCTTCAGTCACTACAAAGAAAACAGCTTGAATAAAAAAACTAGTAAAACAAAGGCAGCCCAGCAACTATGTGCTGTTAACATAGGTAATTAGAGGGAGAGCAGAATGTTTTGTTGTTCTTCTCCCCCATTTCCTCAGTAATTATGTAATTTAAAATACCAAAAAATATTTCAGGATCCTGTACAGAAAAAAGGCTTAAGAAGGGAAGGTCTGATTAGTAAGGGATATTGTTCAAAAAGAAAAGCAGCTTATAGTGGACAGAAGTGTGCATTAATAACCTGTTGGAATATTCTCTTGTTCTCATTATAACCTCAAAGATTAAATTACAGCTCTTGGTTTTCTCAAATTGTGACTTTGCAAATTGTAGTCAGCCTTCGCTTAATTCTGGGAAATTATCTTGTAATAAATACATTTGCAATCAGGGAATTGATGCCTTGTACCAGACCTTATTGATTTTGCTCTTGCTTTATGCTGCAGAGCAGATCCATGCAATACAGTTAATAACTGTAGGGGTGACTATTTAGGAAAATAAGGAGCTTCAAGAGCTGATGCTCTGGGCATTGCGTGAACTCGAATGATCACAAATCAGTTCTCGCTCCCTGTTGCAGTAAATGACATCAGACTTTTGAGTTATGCCTCTGGTAAATAAAAGGAAAGGTCTCTTCTGGTCTGTATTGGTTTTCATTTGTTACTGGAAAAGAAAGCAGAAATAATGCATATTAATAAGAGGAATTAATAACAGGAATTAATGTGCAAAAATGATCATGCAGTTGGGATTGTACCAACAGCAAAACAGTAGATTAGCAATAAAGAAATACTTTTGTGTATGTCTTTGCTAACCCAAGCATGCTTCTAAATTATTAATAACACAGTAAAAAGTATTTCTTCCCATACCTCACTGTGTTATACACTATTACTAGTCATTTATTTATTTTTGCTTTTCCTACTGTGTTGGTGAAGAGATCACTGAGACTAATCAAATTACTTTTACAAATGACTTTTACAGATTACAATTACTGATTGAATACATCTTCAGACAGTTAAAATTGATAATTGTGCAGAATCCTTTTAAGCAAGTAACCTATGAATACTTTTATGATTATTACCAAACCAATATGTCACTATGTGTTTGTCTGTATCTAATACCTGCTTACTCAACAAATCTGTTCCCTTGGTGCTAGCTTTGCAGCAGTAACTGAGAACAGCCATGTTTTTTTTTCTCTTTGCATTGCCCTATAAGTAGCAGTGAAGAGATGACGGGGGTGAGTTTGGTTAAACTCATTACTCATTGATAGCACCAAAACCTCACTTGACTTAACTGAGCAGCAAGAGAACGGAAACTCCTTTATCACATTTGCTGAAGACATTATTCACAGGGCAGTGATATTTCAGTATGTTGGAAACAAGGTCTTTAATCTTTTAGGAGAAATTGGTAAGAGGAGCTTGTGTCTAAGGGTTTCTACTGGTAGCATTCTTACTAAAAAAGAAAAAAGAAAGGCTGGCACACTAAGGATTACTTTATAAAAATAAATATTCATCTGCCTCTTGAGCTGGAAGCTATAAATTCATTGATTAATGTAGGTCAGGGAAACTAGAGTTTTTCAGCTACACCTCATTCCTTACTTTAGAAATGGGCTTAGTATCTTAAAGCCTGGATCTGATACAGGTATTCTTTCTGCCTCCTACAGCAGTAATGCACAGGGGGCTTGTTAACTGATGGAACAATGTGGCAGAGAACAAAACAGTCGCAGACAACAAAGTATACCCCTCAAGGTTTATTGTTTGAAGCAGGTAGACTACATTAAGATAATAGCACAGAAATCTGCAAACCTTTCACAATGGAGAGTTCAAACACAGGGCTTTCCTCCAGGTGCTAGAATCTGACTTGACCACAATGTTTGTCTGTCTTCATTCCAGCAACTGATCTCCTACCCTGAATCCTTCTTCAAAGGGAGTGGGAACCATGGTCTTATTCATAAGATGCAAGTCTCTTCCCACTGCACCCTGTTGCAGGATGAAATTACCCTCAGGCTGTTTGTTTATTTCCATGTAGAGAAGCCCAGCAGACTCAAAAAGCCTCACTGGTGCTCTTGTCATCAGATGAATGCCAGCAGTTTGACATTTTTGTGTCATGAGGCTTCATACTGGTTGTTACTGACCAGAAAATGGTGTTAGACATGAAATACAAAATTGGACTGGGTTAATGGATAGAAATGAAGAACTGTATTAATAAGCATCCGTATGTGGCTACAGTAATGATGATCACTTTTATATCCCAGCAGACACTTTGGGAGAGCATAGGCTATATTTCCTTATAGGAAAACACTGCCATCTGAATAAATGGAATCTTTTAACTCATTAGACCAGCAAAATAATGAGCTTACATGTTAGAGAGCATAACTACAAAGTGCTTCACTGAGTGTTTCAATAACCTGTAGCCAGTCTGTGCCAAATTCTGGTTTGCATTCTGCGACGGAGGTTCAACTGTTTTTAGGGACAGTATATAGCCTATCATGGTGGGGCTGGAAGCGGACTCTTCCTAAACATGCTCCTTATTTAAGGTCTGGAAGACTGGGCACCTTTGAAAATGTTCTTACTGGGAAATGAGTGGGATTTCATGGCTGCAGGGAATGACTGCAGAGCCATCACAAATTTGGCCAGGCTTTGTCCTCCGTCTGGGACAGAGCATGCTGTTCCCTTGCACTTTTTGATGGGAAATTAGAGATGGCCCTAGGGAGAAGTCTCAGCCAAGGGCTGTGAGCTGGGAACTGACAGACTTTCTCTTTCCAAATGGGGCAGAGGTATCAGAAAGTTTTCTACTTGGGTTTTACTTTATTTTTTTTCTTTTTTTACTTTTTTTTAGGAAACCTTTTTCTTAGAGTAACATAAAGTGAGTCTTGTCTACTGCATTCACATGTAGTTTAATAGGGATGAAACCAGTATGGGCTTCCATTCTGCAGTGTCTTTAAGTGGGGTGCAGGAGGAAGAGGGTTTGGGATGGAGAAGAAGGAACCCTTGTGACAAAAAGCAATAGTTTCTCCAGAATCACTCACATCTTACCAAGGGGTGGTCTATTTGGAGTGACTGGGGGATTATTTAGGTTGACCTAGGGTTTGAAGCTCTCATAAGGAGCCTTTATATCATGCAATATGTGAATAGATTAAGGCCTGTTTAGTCACAGCTTTGCCAACTTTTTAGTAGTTTAAGACAGGGTCTTTTCCAATGTAAATGATTCTGTGATTGTAAAATCACAAATAAGGTGTACATGAACTTGCTGATAGCATTGATTGGGATTTGATGCTATAGATCATGTATTTGATTATGCGAATCACATTTATACAAATTGTCACTTGACCAAACAGCCCAAACAATCGTATCTTATACCTCACATAAATCAGACACTTCAAAAGGAAGCTCAACATGAATAGAAATAATAACATAGAAATGTAAACTCCTCTGCTTCCCTGCACTGGAATTCATGGGGCTCAGTATAAACTGGCAAAGGCATCCTCAACACATCATGCTGGCTAGGGTTTCAGATAACCTATCAACCACATGCTTGTAGAGGCCAGAAGCCATGCACAGGAGAGCTGTACCTGTACTGCTTATAAATTATACACAGTTCAAGATCCTCTCACTGGCTACTACTGCCAACACTATAGCTGATAATCTCTTTTCTTGCCTGCAGTAACACCATCTATTGGGAGTTACACATTTTTTTTCATGGCAGGCAAGAGAATTTCTGATGTTAACCTATTTCTTTTTTATCTTAAGACCCCAAGAAATCCCCAGCTGTCTTTTTAAGACATTTTGAACTACTTCATGGCAAAACAAAAGAAGAAGGACAAATGATCTGAACTTGCGAGCCATTATTGTGACAAATGTACTGAAGGTTCCATCTTTCTACCATTTCTGCATTTGTTGGCAGTGTCACAGAATCATGTCCACAGAGAAGCTGCTCCAAATTTGAGTTTCAGATTTCTCAATAATTGTTTTCACAATAGAAGATGTCAGGAATTCCTATTACCACATTTGTGGTGGTAACAGCATTGTGTTAATCATAGCTGCCTTTGCAGAATTACTTCTGCACTTTGTTTCATTACTGGTTTTACAATTTGCTCGAAGCAGTGAAAACCCTCCTCCCTCCCATCTTCTGTAATGGTTTAGTGGCTAACGTTAGCCCTAGTGCACCCCAAGCATTAGTGCTGGGGCATTTTTCCCTGCTTTTGCTGGGAAATGTCAACCCTTGAGCTTGGGCACTTCATCCTCCTATTAGGCAGCTTCAACACACTGAGCAAGAGTGTTAACCCTCCTGTCCTCTTATGGGCAGAGCTGCTCTGAAACCTGTGGAAAGCTTTCCCATTGGAATAGTTAGACTTAGCTAATTAATAACTTGACACCAATGATGTATGATACTCTCCAGTGCATTTTCTCTTCTTGATTTTAATGATAAGAAGCATGAAATATTCAAGGAAATGAAATTTATCATTCAATCTCTTTTTGGCCTCCTAAGGGCTTCACATATACTCTGTGAAATTGTAGTTTATTGATTAATTCACTAAAAAGGGGAGAATAGAGCAGGTCCTCATCCTGATGAAAGATGCTGAAAGTATAACACTGCATAACATTGTCAGTAAAGGCAGGACTGCAGCACTTCAGAACAAACTCCGCTAAAAATACATGTGTCTTCAGCCTGATGGCAGTGGCACAGGTGGCTGCAGCTCATAATGCAGCTTCAAAATGAAGACAGATTAATTGATAAGGAAATCCATGTAAATAAAGTTTTTCTATGGAGTCTCAGGTGTCCTCTCATGATCCTAGGAAAGTAAGAAAATGTAACAATTTTCTGCTCTGGGAATGCTCCATTGCTAGGTATGTCTGCCTGCCATGAGAAGGGTACTTTTCCTTTCATAGATAGGACTTGTTATAGAATGTTTCGAGTTGGAAGGGACCTTCAGATCACCTAGTTCTGACTTGCCACAGTTCTGTGAGCAGGGTTTCAGCTGTACCTGCAGAGGCAGGGGCAGGATCTGTCTCAAAAATAGCCGCTCACTGCTGAAAAGCAGCCGCTGAGTTCAGCCTTTTCCAGCTGTGCTTCTCTGAAGTCTTTCAGATTTGCTGCGTTCCCCAGCTCAGACTGATAGCAGCACAGCCTGGGTATATGTACATTTCAAAGTACGTTTCTGGCTCTTGTGCACTGTAGCATTTTACTCCTGAATTTTACCCATATAGAGCAAATAATTCTTGTTTTGTTTTTAGAATATTCTAGTGGCCGTCAGCTTTTATATAGCAAGCACCAAGAAGTATGTGCTTGATTCATGGTGTATCATTTTCTGTATTCCTGTAGTTCATACTCAGTCTGATTAGTTCCTTGGTATTGATGAGAGGAGGAAGCCTGATGAGACATTGCAAGATATATGAAACAGGAATGATTTTGTTGAGGAATGCAATAATAAAATTCTTCAAAACATATGAAATAGCATAGATGTACAGTAAGTCTTTTGCCTTGGAAAGAGATTTCTGAGCAGAGTAAGGGGAGCTCTTGTAATACTACAAAGGATGTGCAGAATGTGAATAGGAATGACTGTGGCTGTTGCTTGTAATGTTTTCATTCAAACCTGCCTTGTTCTGTAGTGAGAAACTATTCATGTCATAGCTGCAGAGTGTAGAGGTGCAAAATGTTCTTATATGGGCTAAGAAAGCGATCAGGCAAATTTGCAGAGGAGCAATCTGTCAAAGGCTATTAGGCAGAAAGGTGCTACCTCCAATGTGGGAAGTCCCCAAATCATAGAATCGTTTAGGTTGGAAAAGATCTTTAAGATCATCAAGTCCAGCTATTGATGCTATAACCATATAGCTATATATAGCTATAACCAGTGCAGTGTTATTTAAGTCAGCATGTGGACAGAACCATCAACAGTGTCACATTCCCACATGGATTTTAACTACAATTCAAAGGAAAAGACAGAAAAGGCACACTGTTCAGGACTTTGAGTGCTAAGAGGCATGCTGTAAGTCAGAGCCACAGCACTATCTACCTATCCCAGTTGAAAGGAATTACTCTGCTTTTAAAGGTCTTCTGCATACCCCCAGGTGCAAGCAGGTAAATCCAGAAGACCTGCAGTCATTGCTGGATCCCACCCAGGAATTAATTACTGGCTTTGCAGAAGGATTTGAAGTGTTTAATTCTGGGGAGGTTGCAGAGTTACAGCATCCTGGCTGGATTCTCTTGGGCACTGTCAGGGACAGAACTGCCAACTCCAAAGTACCATGGTTGTAACCTGCATGACTGTTCTCAGGTGAGGGTTGTGCCAGCGTTGTAGCTGGCAGCTGAACAAGCTGCCATGTGTGGTGCTGTGGAGGCTCTGGGCAATATAGCTGTCCATATGCAGGTGATCACAGGTTGCTGGGATGCTGCCAGACCCCTCAGGACTTTTTGGGTTAAGCTATGAGCCAAGTATACAGCCCAAAATCAGGAGGTTACTATCCCTGGCATTGGTGATCATCATTTCTTCAGAGGATTTGTACCTTCTGTCACTTATTAGTAAACCTACAATGCAGGTTCATCAACATCATTTTGGGGTTTGCCTTTTGGGGATTTTTTTGTTTGTTTTATGTTGCTTACTATAATTTTATAGCATAATTGATGAAAAATCCTTTTAGATGTTGTGTGTTCTGTGAAATAAATGGACATGTTTGCATACAGAGTCAGATGAAATAAATCAGTACGAATTGGAACAGACAGAAACACACTTGTGCATGGAAGTATAATGCTTACCGTATACTAGAGGAGCTATAATGAAATTGTATCTAGCATTGCATGCTAAGAAGAAGGAAACACCCTCCTCCCCTCCCCCCAACATTAATTTGCACCTGAAATGCAATCAGTAATGAGCAAACACATTAAAGCAGGAGATGACATACAGTTGAATACCATCTGGCATAAAATACAAACCCCCTGTACCTGTTGTTTGTGTTGGAAAGATCTGCTTGGGCTGCAGCAACCAGAAGTCCTGGTGGCCTAGTAACCATCCAGACCAGGAAGATTTTCTTTTAAAGGACTTTTGTTGAGAAAAGAAGAGAGCCTTAATTTTCCAGAGGCTGTTAAAGAACCTTTTCTAGGGACTGGGTCTATGTAAGTATTTAGTAATGTTCAGAGAACCAATAACATTGGGTTATTTTACTGTTGTGTTCCCTATAGAGCATCTGTACCCTTGTGAGAGGTCCAGAACTGGCCTATCACGTGTAATGGGTTGAGTGAAAGTGTATGCAGAGCAGAGCTGCTGGGTAACATAGTGCAGGCCATAGGGAAGGCCATACTGCACCAGACCTTGTCCAGCATCCTGCCTGGAGCATCCAGTAACAGCAAATACCCTTCCTGCTCTACCTCTCTTTCACCCTTCAGCTGCTCAGAGAATCCCTGATCTGGAGCCAGCTGGTGGGTGTTTAATAGCCACTGATCAACCTGTCCTCCAGGAATTTGTTTAATCTCTTTTTGAACTCATTTATCTCTTCAGATGCTTATAAAGGCGTTTTGATGACACTCCTCTCTGTGCTTGTAATATGTTCTTGTTTTCACCTGATGGGAGTTTAGACATTCGTGTCAAAACTTCTCAAACAGGGAAAGCATGAAGATAAAAGAATTTGAAACCAGCAAAATGTGTTTTCCCAGGGAAACTTCATTCTCTTAACTACCACAGCACGTCTTGGATGCTGTAACGTGCTTCCTCTTTGTTCCCTACAGTGAAGATGAACACTGTATCTCAAGTACTTTCCAAGGTGACTCTTTTAAGAGTTTTTCTCTTTCACTGTATCTCTGCTGTGTCTGCAGAGGCTTCGCAGGTGACTTTGTATTCCTGATTCTGCTGTGCATCTTCTTGTCATGACTTACAACTTTCCTTATACTGCCTGCTATTTGTATTAGAGTCCAGAGAAAAAGAAAAAGAGATGTAACTGTGTGCTGTTCATTTCTATACTTGTCATGTTGTTTTTTCTCTCTTAGGCTGAAAGAAGTATGTGCAATTGAGGGCTATATAAATATTACTGTTTTGCACTAATTGTTCATGTGTTAAGTTTTGTTAAACTGTGAAAGGTGAGACCTAGAAAAAGCACCAGAGGTTGTGTTTTCAGGGGAAAAAAGGAAAATTAAATTCAGTAGCTTCCATTTGTAGTGCCCTTTTATTCTTAGCATGCTTTTTGTGTGCATCCAAAACCTTTCGCTTACGTTTGAATGACACTTACATTGTCCCTGCTCATTGCAAGGGATAGGAGAAGGTGGCCTTTAAAGGTCTTCCAGCTGAAGCCCTTCTGTGATTCTATGATTAAATGAAATTTCAGCCAAAACTTCTGATGGTGGAGGTACCATGAGTAATTAACAGCAGTGGTGCTTGAACTACTGGCAAAATGAGACTGCAACAGTAAGGCTGCAAAAGGTTATCTGCTGTGAAAGTAGCCCCATTGCCTGCCAGTGGCCTGATGCTGTGAATCAAGGAATTTTCTGTAGGTGCCATGTGGCTGTGCAGTGCAATGGCTTTATCATTGTGAGTAAGGCTTTATCATGGGGAGTAAATACAAGGAATTAGCATGAAGCACAAATCAAACAGGCCAAGTGTCTTGTTTTACCTCAGTTCATTACGTTTAATGTAGGAATACTAATGCTTCCTTCTTCCCATGTTTATTTGGAATAAAAATGCTCACGGAATTTGGTTATGTTTTATACCCAGAACCACAGCTTTTGAGTCTTCACTGGGAATCTGAATACTTTCTGTAGCACAGATAACTGTGTCCTTCATTTTAATGGCTTTCTCCAGTACTTGAAGATGTCAGAAGTCGTTCTGTGAATATTCTGTATATCTTTGTCAGTATTTCTTGCTGTGTGGAGCTCAGCAGGCTGTGGCTGCACATAACCCACTCACTCTACCTAGTTATTCTGTTTTCTGCAGTAAACCCTGTACTGGAATATACTTGATGGAGTATATAAACTACAGGCTAAGGTGCAGTTCTTCATGGAAACCAAAAGAACAAGGAATAAGGAAATAATTTATTTTTTAACAGTAAGTTGCAAATAAATAAGTAGAGGGGAATTTGTGATGTCTTTGGGGCAGCAAACAGAGATGAGGCATTTCTAAGCTGAATTGAAAGCTTGAAACTTCAGTTTAAATTTATGGGTGCAGACATTTTTTCTGTCCTCAGAAATAAAGAGTGAGTAGTTGGATTTGAAAGGAATTCTATGGAGTCACTTCATTTTTGTCCAGTAGCCAAAGGCAGGTTTTGCATGTTGGAAACTCAGTTTGATGTCCCATGGAGTCGTAGCTGGAAAACAGCTGTGTGCAGTGGTGCATTCCATTGCAAGGGACTCTGGGAATACCAGCATTCCAGTATTCAGAATGGCCGGAGGATCTGAAAGGTAGTGGGATTAATGTTCTTTTTGTCATCAAGCCATATAACATGCTTGTTTATGATGTCTGGGAGAACAAAACCACAACTGATCTTCAAGTTGTGTTTGTTTGATCTATGTTCCCCTGAAAACATAACTAGAAATTCTGAATAGTTGAGAGTGGTGTGGTGTAGGGTCCCTATCATTTTTAGAGTAAATACCTTATAGGTTATTTACTACTCTGTAGGAAAGCGTGAGTCAAACTGGTTCATCTAAGACCTTCCCTTATATTCCACTTAAGAGTTTCTTGTTGATTTATATGCATGTATAACAGGTGAAATGCAGCCTAAGAAACATATATTTATAGATGCTTTTTCTTTGTCAATTAAAAATGGTTCAAGTATCTGAAGGGCGCCTATAGGGATGCTGGGGAGGGACTCTTCATTAGGGACTGTAGTGATCAGACAAGGGGTAATGGGTTCAAACTTAAACAGGGGAAGTTTAGATTGGATATAAGGAAGAAATTCTTTGCTGTGAGGGTGGTGAGGCACTGGAATGGGTTGCCCAGGGAGGTTGTGAGTGCTCCATCCCTGGCAGTGTTCAACGCCAGGTTGGACGAAGCCTTGTGTGGTATGGTTTAGTGTGAGGTGCCCCTGGTTATGGCAGCGTGGTTGGAACTGGATGATCTTAAGGTCCTTTCCAACCCTAACTATTCTATGATTCTAAGTTAGATAATAATTGTTTAATTTTAAATATATTAACACTTTGATAGCTTGACATAGGTTCAAAAATTTAACAGTAGTTTTAAGGTTTTCCCTGCTAGTTTCGGTAGAAAAAATTCTTCTTATATGTAGCACCCATGCAATGTTCATCAGTCTCTTGATTTTTCTAAGTTATTTATGATGAGGCTGAGAACAAAATGGTGAGCATCTTTAAGTCTTTATACCATGAGAATCACAATTTGTGCTCTGTTAATTTCTTTTGATGTATAGTTAATAAAATATTAGCTAATTTCACATTCAGATAGCTATTCACTTCCTTCTCTCCCAAAGAAGGGTGAAGGATGTGATTTCTGATTTATGCTCTATGCTTAGACTTCCTTTTCTCCAGGACTTAATTTTAAAATGATGTTTAGGCTGTAAATTTAGCTGGTTTTAATTAATTTCAACATCTTAACTTTTCTTAATGAAATGTTTTGTCGGGTCCAGAAAAAAAAAACCCAAACCAACCAAATCTTAACACGCCACCGCCCAAAAAAAGCAACACTGAAAAGTTTCTTTGTTGGTTTTGTCTGAGAAGTGATTAGCTACAAATACTATTATATTTCTCAGCTCTCAATGTACTTTATGGAAGACGAATAGCTGTAGATCAATTAATTAACAAATCCTTTTCATGAACCATCAGTTCATTACCTTGCAATAGTCTAGAATCCCACCTAGATAAACATTTCTGACATTATGTTAGGTTGTCCTGCACAGTTGCTATAATTAACATAATAGTTCCTTAGGAGATGTTGCAATAAATTTGCTGTGTTGATGTACTTTATACTGCACCAGCATACTGAGAAAGCAACCCAAAGCATTCAGCTGAAATTAAGGATGCTTGTACCACTCTTGTATTTTAATCAGCAGGTAATCTTGATTAAGTTAAATCTTGGGGGATTTTCTTCCAAGATAATATTTCTTTATGGCTGCACCTTATTAACATATCCCAAAGGTGTGTTCTATGCCTCCATGTGAGCTGTGCAGTCAGGATAGAGAAGCAGAACAGCCACTGGAAGGACTTAAAGGAGAAATCCATGTTGATGCATAGCTCTGAAATGCAGAAGAGCATTTCTGTACATATTTGGTTGCTTCCTGGGCTGATTCTCTCCTCTGTGATTCTCTATTAAAAGCACCAGAGGTGAACCTTGTGGAATTGCCTATGTCCTCTGTTTCCCATCATCCAGTTCTGCTGTGGGAAGGCACACTCAGATTCTAATGATTAATCTTTCATTACGATTATTTGAAGAATGATGGCATTTCATTTCATTATGACATTAGTCATTTCCTTAGGCCTCTCAAACCTTTGATGCATGGCAAGCTGATCTTAATCTAAAGCTGAACACCTCCATATAATTACTCAAATAGCAGGTAAGGATGGAATTTGATGCAGTGATCTGAAAAACAGCCGGTGCCTTTCTAAGGGCTTAAGGTAATCAAAGCCCGGAAACATAAAATGATGCTGTATAAAAATTGTTACTTGCTTACTTTAGAATAAACTTTTCTGAACATGATATTTTCTAGTGCTTTCCTAGAAATAGATTTATTTAAAAATAGAGGATTGTAGACTAAGGGAAGTCCTCCTGCTGTCAGAAGGAATGGCGTTCTTTAACGTCTTTCAAGAAGATGTCCATTTTTAACAACAGTTGTTGGCTCCCACTCCTTTCTTGGAGGGTTGTTGCACAGTTCTCTTCCTTTGATGGCTAGAAATGTCACTGTAGGCAAAACTAATTTATTTTTCTAATACTAATTCCAGACTCAAATACTTTTCTGAAGAGTTAATCTGTGAAGTCTGGTTTCTAACAGCTGTCCCTGATCTCATCAGGTGCTTGTGCACATTTAATTGCCTTTTGTCATATGCTGTACACACATGTGGTACGCACACAGTTTGAATGTGCTCTTTCTGCAATGTTGGGTTTAGTGCAGTTTAGTGCAGCATGGCAAGTTTGGTGACTCAGCCTTTCCTGAGGTTCTTTCATTGCCCTTCTATCCTTTCTCTTTTATAAGTGCATGGTAGCATACAGGGGAATTTATAAAGGATATTACATCTTTAAAGTGTTCAGTTAAGAGAATTCATAAGTAACCTTTCTGTCCTGCCTTTATTTTTCCAGAACAGAATTATCTTTGCTGAAGTCCATAGCTTTATATTGGTATGAAAATAGCACAACTTCTTGCCCTTAACATTTCATTCTCTCAGCACTCAAGCTTCATGGAATCAATCATTCTAAAGCACAAGCAGGGCTTCATGGAATCAATCATTCTAAAGCACAAGCAGGGACCACTCTGGCGTTCTCTTGTTCTCTCTTAGTACAAGGTTGATGGGAGAGCATGTGGTGTAATGTGTCATGGTAATCCCGTATCAACAAAATGTCCTCAGAACAGTTACATCAAGTAGAGTATTTCTCAGATTTAATCTGAGTAAAAGTCAGTAAGCCATCAAGGTTGAGGTTCCTGACTATTGTTACTATTTGTTACTGTTGAGGTTCACTTGACTGGTGATGTTAGGCATGCATCAATGAAGAGGCTTGTGTGAACCTACCTGGTGTAGGCTCTGAAAACTCATTAAGCATGTAGAATGATGAATGTAAAAAACCACTATCTCGTGGAGGCCTCTCTGTGGCATTTTGCTTAGACACAGTTCTGGAATCCAGAACAGAAGGCACCAGAAAATGCCCTCTGGTCTTCTGAGCCAGAGAAGAATTCAGTTCCTGTGGGCTACAGATTCCACTGGAGGCTTTAAGTCTAGGACAGTCTTGTTCCAAGTCGCTCTTGTTTCATTCCTTCAGATCTGAGTGAGTTAAGCCATCTTTTGTAAAATGGCTTAGTTCTGTCATTCTTTTTTTCCTATTTCAATGTGCTGACCTCAGCCTTCTGAAGATTTCTGTCTGACATGAATGCAGTGGTGTCCTGTCCTGGTGCCCAGATTATGCAAACACCACCATAGTTCAGTCATTAAACTAAAGGAAGTCATCATTTGATTGAACTGTTTGTTTAGTGAGGCTAACCAGTTTCTTCTAAATATCTGGATTTTGCTCTTCAGCCCTCTTTAGCAAAAAGACAGTTCCAGATTTATATAGGCTCAACTCAGGCCTAGGCTTAGTGGCCTTCTTAGCTGGGCAGGTGTAAAATGAGAGTGGGGCAGGAAAGCTGGCAGCATGAAACCTCTTGATTGCTTTTCTGTGAGATGCAGAACATGCTCTTCATCCGAGCCCCTTGGCAATGAGATGGGCATGGTCCTTCAGTAAGATTTCTCAGGTTATCAGGACTGCTGGTGTAGCAGCAATGGATACAGTGGCAAACATCATGTTTGGTACAAGCAGATGTAGCCTGTAAAAACCTAAGGAGAAAGAAATGGAATTCTGCTTCAGCTTTGAGCTGCATCTTATTAGCATTACTTAGAATAAGAGATTAGGAATATGAGAAGAAAGTGATTCAACTTCATTTTTTCGTCAGTCAGGAAAGAAACAGCTGTACTGGGACAACTCGAAGGGGTTGTAAGGGACATTGGGGAGTAAATCACAGCATGTAAATGGAACTCATTCTGCATCTTGTTTTTTTAAAAAGTGCAGGAAAAGAGTTGAAAATGTACTTTAATACCTTTTATGGCAAGTGTTTATTGTTAAAACATTTCCTTTTTGATGCTATTCCTAGCAATACTAAATTGCAGTGGTCAGAAAGGCTTTTTTGCGATAACATTCATCCCTAAGTAAACATTAATGAAATATTAATTTATGATAGTGAATTAAACTAATATCCTTAACAGGCTTCAGATAATGAGTAAGAGATGAATCAGAGTATAGATGAAGCACTGTTGGTTTTATATTCATCTTCCATCATTCCAGATATGCATACAGAATTGTCTGTATGCATATATGTGTACGCACACATGGATACAGGAGTTATTTAGGCGCTTTCCCTTCATTTTGTATCTTACTTCTTAATGAAGTATTCTCAGATAGATTAGACTTTAAAAATGAACTTTCTAGAGCTATAAAATTGCCTTGAGATGTAGAATACAATAATTAGGGGTTGAATTATTTGTTACACAAATCAGAGCAGTTTGCAGAAGTTTTTTAAACTACATCAGCGAAACTTAGAGGCCATATTAAAAGAAAACAAAACTCTCCTTTGTTATGCTTTAAATCATGGGTAAAAAAAAATTTAAAGACCTTTAAGAGGATTTCAGTAGGAAGCTCTCCTGTAGAACAATATAACAAAGATTAATCTAGCGTTGAAAATGCTGCTTAAAATAAATTGCCCTAGACTCATTGGTAAATAGTGTGGTAGGCCAAATGCAGGTTGCTGCACTCAACCAGATTTATTGGTGAGAGCTTATTGTTGCAAGAGTCACTACATACATGCAGAGTCACAAACAGTATGAAAAAAGAAACGGGTAGGGCAGGAACAAGGAGAAGTTTCATTCAAAACAAATAAAAACATTAGAGTATAGCTGCCAGATACTTCATGCAGGAGCAGGATAAGGCCAAGGAAGAGCTTCAGGCATTTGGAACCTCCTCCAACCCATCTGTTTTCTACAAATGTTAGTTGGTGCTTAGGCATTAAGTATTTAGGGCATGTCTACACCACACATCACAAAATGGCATAGCAGTATACCCAAGTAAGCTGGCAATGCAGTATGGGCAGACTGTGCCTGGCTTAGGGCGCATGGTGCACTTCAGGCTCTCAACAGTCATTCATGCTCTGGCCTGCATAGTTTTCCCTAGGCTCAAGTCCAGCAGTCCATGTCCCAGAACTGGGGAGCCTCAAGTGATTGTATGCAAATAGATGTTCAGATGAGGGCATTTTTCCCTCTAATCTAAAGTTACAAAGTGCATCAATATATTACTCCCAAAATTGCAGTGTGGTTGGGCTATAAATTGCTCTAAGAGTAATTTGTGCAGATTCTTGATACTAAAACCTTGGGGAATTAAAAAAAAGTTATAGAACTTACAATTTTAAAATAGGGACATTTTATTTAAGTTAGAGGTTAATTTTCTATTACACACAAATCTAACAACATTGCCAAAACCACACAGTAGAGACTAGTAATTATTAAATTGCTAGACTGGACGTGTTTAATGTAAAATGCAAGTCTTGCACTGATGGGTGTCTCTGAGAGAAATGTCAGTGGATTTGCTGTGTCACCTTCAGACCTTTAGAGGTTGGGGCAGTGTCTCTAAGATTGTGTTTGTATCATTTGCAGTTCAAAGAAGCAAGAAACTTTCCCTGGCCTCTAACGTTAGCTTCTGAACTCCCTAAATTAAATCAATGTGATCAAGGTTTCAAAAACACTGACGAGCTAATTCCAATCAACTCCAAATACAGTAGGATGTGTAGATGCATGATATGTTTAAATGTGAATCATGTTTTTGTATCTGTTCTTTGTTCAAAACTGAAACAAGTTTGTCATTATTTGATGATCAGGAGATGGAAAAAAATGTGTTTCTCTTCTTAGAAATGGCTGAGTGGTGAAACCACTGACTATAGGTGGAGTAATAGATTTGAAATTCGGAAGGTATGGGCTTTTAGCAGACAAAATGACTTTCACTGTCCTGATAAAAAAGGGTTTCATTTGATTGACATTCTAGCTTTAAAGTGAGTCAAGTTAACAGTGTTCTTTTATCTCTCTCTTCCAAAAGACAAAATACATGTCTTAGAAAGATGTTGTCAATAGAGGTCTAATTTCATTGTAAAACGTGTACCACAAGCTTGTCCTTCATCAAGGGCTATGTGCACCTTCATGTAAATCTCACACAGCCAAAGAGTCATTGCAGTTGCTTTAAAGTACATGGTGCTATTTGAGGCACCATATGTAGCCATCGTTATTCCTGTGTTGCTGCAGAAATAATCAGAGTTTCCTAATGGAGCTGTGTCCTTGTTGTTCCCAGATTTTCTCCCTTTGCAGAAAGCCTATGTAATCACAGGTGTTTTAACAGGACTGAGCTCTTGAGAGCTAACAGTAGGCCACGTAACTAAAGTCTAGTCACAATGCTAGGGGTTTAAGCCTATGGTGAATACTCAAGAATGGGCTGAGTTCAGTTGGTTTTGTCATTTTAGCACAGAGTGATGAGGGGGAGAGTATAAACATACCCTGTGTTAAAAGGAAATTGTGTCTGGAAGACAGCCTTTGAGTTGGCAGGAAGATAACACGTATTCCAGTGTGATTGTGGCTAAACCAAGAGGCCTGGTTATCCTCACTTTGCCTGACACTGGCATTTAGGTGTTTTACTGTGTATAAACAGTTTTTATAGCATTTATATAATGGTACCTAACTTTTATGCAGTACTTGAGCAGTTATCTGTCCAGCTAAGGCAGCAGTGTGACATGATAAGCAAAGGAAAATCAAATAAGCCGCCTCCAAAAGGGCTTATATTTTCTAAGAGGAAGATGAAGGAGATGGTAACAAAAAAAAATACTGCTTATTACTTCTGTATGCAAAGGGGCATGCATGTAAACTTTACCAGTTTGTGAAAATGAGAATACAGATAAGCAAAAAACAGAAATAACATAAAATTGTAAAAGTGGTTTATATGGTCTAGTATTTTCTCTTCAGGAGTTTCAAATAATGTATAGTAAATAAAGAGTATAACAAGAGGGGAAAGATTACATAATATACTCCTGCAATATTCTGGCTGTTCCAAGCAGTTTGTTATTCAGGATTTCCCAAATCACAGCTGCCATCTTGGGCTTATCGTATTTTAGAGATTTCTGTATTGCATAGTTGTGTAATTGCTCTTGAATTAATTAAAATGAAATATAAATCCTTACATAATTAGCAGTGAGATCCACAGTACACATGTTATACTCACACCGAGTCATCTTTTGATGCAAATAGCTAAATTTTCCTCTTTCACTGTAAAGCTTCAGAGAGGGCATGAACTGAATTTCTTCTGGTGAAACTAAAGAGGAACTTACTCTCTACATGCATGTCTGTTTTAAATGGCACCTCTCTCTTGGACACACCACATAAGCAACATGTTCCTCAAGAGTCTTTGTAAGCTTAGGAATACAAGGTGTAATTTCTTGCTTAATACATGCAATAGATAGGACTTAAAGCCACCAGGTGCCACTCTCAGATTTCCATGTGTCCTGCTGTGGAACAGCAGGCGTCAGCCACATGAGGAAACGATGAGCTTCCAATGTGCCTTGCATTGTCTTCAATGTTGCCAAGTTGCCATCTCCCCATTCCTGTTTTTCTGGTTTTGATTTTGTTTTCTTGGGGCTTTAAACCTATAAAACCTAGTGGTTTTAAATCACTTTCCCTCTTGAACCACTGAGTAGCTGTCTTTTAGCTTCTCAACAATTACATTGCTGTCTGTACTTTTCCTTCTCTTATTTAGCATAATTCAAGGTCACACAGTGTTTCACACTTTCCTGACATTTGTCACGAATAAACCTACTGGAGGTTGCATAGCTTGGCTAAGCTGAGGTTTGCCCCACAGACAGCAGAGTCCCTGGGGTGCAGAGCCACTGCCAGCAAGGAGGGTTCAGTCCCAGCACCACGCTAGAGCTAGGCAGGAGTGGAACACCCAAAAAGCACATCACATTGGGTGTTAGGTCCATGCTGCTGGCTCTTCCTCACTGCTTCTTGTGTTGACACAGCATCCATCACTGATTCACTTCTGCTTACAGCATTCTGGAGAGAAGAATGAAAATACCTGAATAGTTTTCAGTGTGTAAGCTGGGGAAATCAGGCATGTATAGGGTGGCATCCTGATGTTTTCTGGTGTGTTTTGTGTTTCTTTTGTAGTAACACTTCCCAAACATTTTTTTTACTGTTAATGAGTGATTTCACTGTTAATGAGTTGTCTTTCTTGTTGTCTCTCTCAAAGGACTCCAGCAGAGCTGGAAGGCATAGTTTCCTGCTAAAAAAAGCATACTAATCTTCACTGATATATCACACTTAACAAATTGTAAGAACATAGGTGCAGTTTTGAGTTACCATTAAAAAAAGAATAATGACTGCTTTTTCTCATACATAAATATCTTATATTCTTTAGAATTTTTAACAGATAAAGGATACTATTACACATTGTTCTATTCCTAATAATTAATTTACTGTTACTAAAGATGTAACATCAATGATTTCAAAAGAATATAGAATACATATGACGTATAAAAAAATGCTCTTGGTAAACTGTGCACAAAGAAATGTTACATAGAAGTATCTCTTACTATGTCTCAGCTGTCCTGAGTACCAAACATATTATGGTGTAAATGGATACGATTTAATGCATTTGTATAGTTTTTATGGTAAATTTATTAGATAGAATCCATGCAAATGAACTAAAGTGTATCAAATCTATTAGTATTCTTAATCGTGACTCTCAAGTTATTTATTCTAAGCCTACAAGCAATGCGGTAGATTCTGAGGAGTTTTTACAAAGCTACAGTGTTTTGTAGCAAAAGTTTACAGAATACCAGAGAAAGTGATTAAAAAGAGTTTTAAATTAGTAACTGTAACATTATTGTAATTAAAAAGAATAAAACTTTAGTGAAAAACAATAAAACCAAATTATTATAATTTATTTTTCTTCCCCTTCTTCCTTCGGGGCATCAGAGCAGCTGTAATCACTGTATGCAAGCGTTTATGCTTGCAACGGAAAAGCTAAATACATGTAATTGATAACAGCAGCTCAGTTTCTCAAGTGAGGAAAATGAGTGCTTGTGCTTAAATCCAGTCATTGCAGCCACTTCCCAGTCTGCAGCAAGTGACCTTGCTGTGTCTGCAATGGAAGGTAGCTGTTCCCTTCTTGGGAGAGTAGAAAACAGATAAATCCAAAAGAATGCGGAGTTTACAGGAGTTGAAGTGACCATCTTTAAATTAGGAAGCAGAAGCTAATGTTGCCATAGTCTCAATACCTATCTATTGCATGCTGGGGTTGTAGCCTGTGGTCTGTATGAAAAATGGACACCCAGAGGAGTGCGAACTGGATGTAGGGAGAGGATGCCTGCATTTGTTGTCTGGCACATTCCTTACAGTTTCTGGGAATAGCAAGACAGTAGTGTATGTCTTCATTAAAATCTCTTTTTCAGATTGCAGGCTAGCAAGAATGCAGATCTTGTGTTAGTTCCACTTGTTTGAGAAGGGAAGTTAGGGAAAGAGAGCCAGAAACAGGCTGCATACCCAGCATGGATCATCCTTGCTCATCTTTACTCAGCAGTTTTAAGGCTTTGTGAGCTGGGGGTTGTATCTGAACCATCAATTGCCATAACCATCAAGTCTAAATATCTGTTTATACCTTTGGCTTCTTCAACATTCAATGCCAGCAAGTTCGCTTATTATCTCTTTCTTTAAATTTCAGTGCCTGATTGTGTTACTGTTTATATTGCATGTTAATGTAAATAATTGCTCTCTTCATTTTCTCTACCTCATTCATAAGATTATAGACCTACTAACATTATCAGTCACCACTTTTATGAAACAAGGAGGATAGATTTATGCAGTTCTTGTGTAGAAGATATTCCATATCCCCAGTCCTCTTTCTTCTCCATCTCTGTAACAACAGAGAAAAAGACAACATAACAACATAAAAAGGACATGGAGCTGTTGGAACAAGTCCAGAGGAGGGACACGAGGATGATCAGGGGACTGGAGCATCTCCTGTGTGAAGACAGGCTGAAAAAGTTGGGGCTGTTCAGCCTGGAGAAGAGAAGGCTGTGTGGAGACCTCATAGCAGCTTTCCAGTATCTGAAGGGGGCCTCTAGGGATGCTGGGGAGGGACTCTTCATTAGGGACTGTATTGACAGGACAAGGGGTAAGGGGTTTAAACTTAAACAGGGGAGGTTTAGATTGGATCTAAGGAAGAAATTCTTTCTTGTTTGGGAGTGCTCCATCCCTGTCAGTGTTCCAGGCCAGATTGGATGAAGCCTTGGGTGACATGGTTTAGTGTGAGGTGTCCCAACTTATGGCAGGGGGGTTGGAACTGGATGATCTTAAGGTTCTTTCCAAACCTAACTATTCTATGATTCTGTAATTTCTCAAATTCTACATTTTTCCTTTTGAGTAGGAATGGACACAATGGTAGCCGGATAAAAAAGGTGGGTACAGGGCAGACTCTTTTTGTTTGCTGTTTGTGGAGGTGGGCACCAAGCCTTGTGTTTGCTGCCCTGCTGCAAGCTGGTTCCAGTGGCAGCTTATGTTTATGTGATGAGAGTCTGCTCCTAACGAGGAGCTTAACGAAGCTGAGGGATTGCTTGAGCAGTAGGAGCAGATGTTCGGGGAAAAAAATACATGAGGTAGGATGGTTTTTCCATGTGGGTTATCATTCTTAAATGGTTTTTCTGTATAGCTTCCCTGGGAAGGCTGTATGTGGCATCTGTGGATATATGACAGTGTGAGGCTTCGTTCTCTATCAAAGCAAGTTTGCACGCGGCATTTGGAAAGCTCATTTAAAGCTGCCCATTAAAGTTAGCAACTTTATCTGCTCAACATGATGTAACTGCATGACATAGTTAAGTTGCACTCAGAATCATTGTTCGCAGCTTGTAATAAGCTCTGAAGGCTGCTTCTACTGCTAAGAGCCAAAGAAGAGTTGGAAAGTCTGAATGCTTATTAGTTTTTTCCACCCATGCGAGAAACCACTGGTTATGAAGGGCTCATGGGGCTTACTGAACAATTTCAACTTCAAGTACGTTGGAGAGATGATAAAAGTGAAAAGCAAGCTAAAGGGAAGTGTTAGCATGAGAGTATTTCTTAACTACTGATAATGCCATTTCCAAGCTTTGCAGCCTGGTAAATGCTTGGGCAGTGGCTTTTCTTGGAAACACCAGTGACATACAGTGATGGCATCAGGTCAGACAACCCCCAGTCTGTCAACTCATAGATTATCAAAAGATTTTTAAAACTCAGCCGTTTGAAGTTGGCAACTCAGGATTGTTTTACTTCCTGACCCAATTCAGTTTATCTTTGTTTTATTGTTTTCATTTTGGTAGAACAGGATTTCTTTTATCGCTGCATTGACAATGAGGTTCAGTGAATGCCTCCAGCTGGCATTGTCTTTTTTGTTGCTCTGCATGATATCCTAATAGACATAGTATTCTGGAATCTGCTTGAGATTATGAACTGTATCCTTTAGCAAAAGACTCTAGGATCATTAAGATTGCATAGTTGACTTCCTGCAGTGCTTATTAGGGATGAATTCATGTTTATTTGTAATGTTGACAACAGAAGCTGAAACCACGTATGCTTCTACTTTACGTAATAGAAATCTTAAATCTCAGCTGGTTGCAAACTGTTATTCCTATATTAAATTTCTTTTCAGGTTTGTAATGGGTTTAGCTCAATTTTGTCTCTTGGTGCTCAACATGAGCGCAAGACAAATGCAGTTAGGAAGTTAATTGTCACACTTATTAGAAGATAATTCCATGGCAATAACACCTGGCTGGCATTCAGCTGCCCTTTAGATGCATTATATCAATTAGAAGGACTGATTTGGTTTTAAATGCATACATTTTCAAAAATAATTTCATCAGGTTTTGAGGTTGATCTTTCCTGTTGGAGAGTTAAATGAGAACAGAATTTGTTTCAGCTAAGTGCTAGATTCTTCTCTCAGTAATTTATTGTTGGGTCAGTGTAATTTCCACAAAACTGAAAATACTGGGGTTTTAGTACGGGGGGTTATATTAAAAAAAAAAAGCAAAAGTAGCAGCTCAAACAGAATTTACTTTTTCTCTGAGATAAAATCTAAGATATTCACAGAGGCCAGTTCTGGAAAGTGAGAAATCAGGTCTTTATTCCCATTTGTCAGCACTGTTTTTTGTTGAATGCCATCTTCTTTTCTCAGACGGAACATCATTTAAGAATATGTAGAGATGTGCTAAGTGTTATAGAAGATGAAACTGAAAACCAGACCCAGTCATTAAATCAAAAATAGTTTGAAAACTACACTTTTTATAAGCTCTTTGGTTTACTCATCACAGGTTTGCTTCTAAAAGCAATAGAAGATACCTGTAATTTTTAATATGGCAAAATGTTAAAAGCTAAGGAACCAGGTTCATCATGTCTAATTTTATACATATAAATGCTGTGCATGAGCTAGGCATATGGTCTGCTTTGCCCCTCTAGGAGGGGGCAAGGGAAAGAATGCAATCACTTATTTACTACAGTTTAGATCTTAGGTAAGCTGACCTGTATTCTAGATGGGCAGATCTCTGTTCTCCAGCTATAAACAGTGTCTTGAATGACTCTGCTCTTAAAATTATCATATCAGGGCTTCAGGATGTGCTTTAGAATATTGGTCTTTGCTTCTAGATTATGCAATCAGAAGAAATAATTTATTTGAAAAATCACCAATTAAAATATTATTTCCCATTCCAAAGCATTAAATTGATTAGTTTGAAAAGAAAGAAGTATGCTTAAAACCATTAGTTGTTTTTAATTATGTTTTCAAACCATATTTTTTTTAATAGATACTTTAACATAATGCTTTCCACTGGGTCCATGGAGCATAAAAATAGCTACTAGAAACTATAGGACATTACAGGTTCTATAGCAAATCTCAGGGTTTGTGCTGATTGTTTCTAGCACAATTATAGTGATAACCAATGTCCTGTATATTTTCTAGCATTTACTGTATATTTTCATTCATTCATTGAAAGCTCACATTATGGTCAGACACATGTTGAAATTAAAGCAATCAAATCACAGAATTACCAGGTTGGAAGGGACCTCTAAGATCAAATAATGTACAGTGGCAAAGGACTTGTTTTTAAAAGGTGCTGAACATCTGTAATTACATCAGGTTATGAACATCCCCGAGACTTGCTGTTTGGGAGGCATACCAAGAGTTTAGCACTTCTCTGGTAGCTTAGTGTTAGTAAAAATATCATTCAATATTGCATTATGAAAATTCAGGCTGTCTTTATGAGTAAGGAATGCAAATCCTCCCAGAGTTTTAGAGAGAAGACTTAGATTAGCAGTTTGTCCCTCTTCACATTCGTGCTTCTTCATCAAGAAGTAAAAGGGGTTTAAAAAACAGCCCTATGGTACTTAAGTAATGTTCAGTACACTACAGTTGTATAGCCTAAGTTTTTTCCACACAGATTCTTAAGGGATTTTTTATTTTATAATAGCTAATTATTGAAATAACTTTTGCTAATCTTCATTCTCATCTTTCTCAAACATTTTCTGTAAAGAGTTACTTGTCCAACAATTACAATGTACTAACATTGCTGTTTGCACCTTAATAATTTACAAGAGCACATGAATATGTTACTGGATGCTGTTGAGCAATAGCACTAGTACAGTCACTGAAAATCAAAGTAATCAAAGAAATGGATTCCATGCTCCGTTCCTGGAACTGTTCATCCTTCAGATTAAATGAACAAAGTTCTATTAAGATTTATTTAGCTATGACTGTGACTCAGTGTCCGAATTTGGTCTATATGATTATGCATAAGGATATCCGTAAGATGCCTATTTTGTGTAACTGTGCCAATGATAGAATGAAAGTCCAAATGTAAATAGGTATAAATAATTGAAAGGGATAAATTTGAGGCATGGAAAAATTGGCAGTGCTTTCAGTTATTTACCTAGCAAAATTTGATACCATTTACAGCAGTACATTAAGCTATACCATGTCATTGGAAGAGTCCCAACTTAGAAAATACCACTGCAATTATCTGATGTTCTTGACCACAGTGGATGGCCCGCTTTGCTGATGGTCGCTTCTTCAGGAGGGGATTTGTGCACAAATGCCATCAGTGTTCCTGCTACTATTTA
This sequence comes from Agapornis roseicollis, assembly GCA_002631895.1. Lineage (NCBI taxonomy): Eukaryota > Metazoa > Chordata > Aves > Psittaciformes > Psittacidae > Agapornis > Agapornis roseicollis. Next base: position 39,642 of record NDXB01003097.1, read on the forward strand.
TAACCCACTCAGGACTTCGGTTTCTAGTGCTGTCTAGCACATTTCATAAGTGTCCTCTTCATACTTACAGTGTGTTTAAAAGCAAAATCTGCTTGTAATTTGCATTACTAAGGTGGCCTGCAGACCCAGCAGACCGTAGTAGGCAGACATGGGCAGACTTTCACCATTGCTGAACAGCTCAGCAGAGTGGAGAAGTATGAACTTTGTGAGAGTGTTTGATTATCTTACCTTTAAGGTCCTGCAAAAAGACCATCACTATCATGTGATATTCCCATTTTAAAATATCATAGGTTGCAAAATAAATTCTAGAAGAAACTAAAAGCTAGGTTCTTGGAAGAATTGTGCACTATTGCGTTAGCCAGGCATTCTTGTCAGACATACAAGAAGGAAATTGATTTTAAAAATGCTATTAAAGAAGAGTGATCTTTCAGGAAACAGGTTGGGGGAAAGACAAAACCTTGAATTTTGCAGGATGAGTGATGAGTTGCATTGAAGTACTAAGCCATTTTCAGAGTACAGATGTTGGAAATGTGTTCCCAATACAGCCAGTAGGTTTCAAGAGGAGCTGGAAGTAGACGATCTGTAAGGTCCCTTCCAACCCAAACCATTCTATGATTCTGTGATTCTGTGTCTGATGTACTATCACAGCAAAGAAGTTGGCTGCAAAGGCATCATAACTGTCTTCCTCTTGGGAAGAGGTAGGTTGTACCCCAACGGGGATATAAGGGACTTTTTGTTGCCTCTTCGATGGTCAGACTCCTGGGCTACCTTCCTACAGAAAATACCCTTTCATGACAACATCCTATATTGGCTTACGTCTGCCACAATCAATTCTTGGCAGAACAGTGAGAACTGGTCTCTTGGAAATTAAGTATTTGAGGCAGGCATAGGCCAGTCAGGGCTTGGCAGCTACAACAGGGTTACTTCATTCTGGGGCTTGTTCTGGTGGTGGGCTAAGGAAATATTTCTTCTCTCTTATTGCCGGAGACCAGAACAAAACAGACGGTAGGATCTAGCTTCCATCACTAGTGTCTTTTTTGTCTTATTTATTTGGGGTTTGTTTTGGCATCTCTAATACAGTGATCATCCTGAGCAGAATGTTAATTTATCCCTGCAAAGATTACAGCTTGCTTTTGTGAGACAATTTGTGGGTTTATGTGAATCTTCCCTTGCACTGAAGAAAGATATATATGTCCTAGGGCAATTTATCTTTGAGGAATTACACTTCATGAAATGGATAGAGCTCTGATTTAATCCTGTGATGGCATTTTTTTAAGTTGTAGAGATGGACCTTTTTATTGTGCTTTTGCAAAATAAGCAGTTGCTCTTCTGAGCCATTTAAAAGGAAATGTGTGAGGAAAACCCTTCACTACAGGCTGAATGACGAAGAAAAGCTAGAGGCTCAAGAGGGAACTAAAAGGCCTTGTACCGGTTATCTGTACAGAATACCTTGTGAAGCAGTTGGCTGGGTATTCAGGCTTAACCTGACTTACTGTTGTCAAAGAATGGTTATAATTTTATTGGTGATGCATAGGATGATAATACAAAGAACCTTGAGATACAGAATTGTAGCTGCTGAATTTACTCCTAAAAAGACAGGGATGGTCATTGTTTTTCCTTATTTTTCCTTATTTTTTTGACTTGTAAAAAAAGAATAATTCTGCTGTTAGTATGAGTAAAGATAGAAAGTTTTGAACACTTTCATTGTCAAATACAGTAACGGAGTTTTTAGAAGCAAGACTGACATGAAATAAGCATAACACAAATATGTGATTTTTGTATCTGTTTTATTGTGTATATAGCTTTGTCTCTTTTACGATAGATATACTTTTATAGGCTATTCAATTGTAGAGGTATGATACAATGTCTTATATACTAGCAGCATAAAACATCAAGTAATGGGTATCTCTAAAATTAACTTTTGAACAACTACCTTAGTGATGAAAATTGTCTTTACTTAGAAATGGTTGGTAGGTCAACAGAGGCTGTTAAAGATGAACCCACTGCAGAAAGCTAAGCTAGGAAATAAAGTGTGCGTGTCAGCTTTGTTTTGCTGTAACTTACTGAAACTAGGACAAACAAGCTTGGCATTAGGGTATTGGAACTGAGCAGTCCCCAACTGCTTTCATGACGTAGGAAACTTGCCACCCAACTACAAAAGCACGGATAATGCCTCAGTGATCGTCCTGGAGCTCTTCTCTGGCTCTGCAAATGGAGCTTGAAGTTTGGCTAGCAATGAACGGTAATAATCCTCTGGCTGGACACTTAAACAGAGCACAGCGAAGTATTAAACTCTTCATTTCATTTTATTTCCTGAAGATATACACAAAATGGCAGTGTCTCCTTGATGTGAAAATTGGCCAGTTTTCTTCAGAAAAACCCCATCTTAAATTAAACGTACTAAACTGTTGGATACAGTAAATTCAGAGTGGTTCTCCATGACCTCATCATATCTAATACAAATCATTATGATCTATAAAAACGATGCCTATTCTGAGTCTTTTTCCCCATTGTGTACTAACTCAGCTCTTTGTTTGCCTTTTGAAGGAGATCATGCAATCTCCATGGCCTGGAGGAGAGGGCTGCTTGGCAGGGGAAGGCATGCCATGAGCCAAGGCAGGGGCAGCGTCCTCAACAACACCCCCTCCCTGCTTTGCTCTGACCACTTCCCAGCTTGGACACACACACACATGCAAACATAAGAATCCTTTTGTTTCTTATCACTTAAACCATGTTTATACTCAGGTGTAGATGTACACAGACATATACCTCTCTAACTGAAGAGGACGAGCAGAGGAGGTCCAGTGATGAACACCAGAAATCAGGCAAGAATCCAGATTGCCAGAGAGGCTGGCAGTTATGAGGCAAGTCCAAGGTCAAGTCAGCAAGGCAAAGTCAGTGCTAGGCATAGGTGCCTACAGCATTGCTCTGGGAAGAGCTCAATGTAGCCTCAAACCCAAAGAGCAATGCATGCATTGAGTGGAAGCCCCAGGGGTGGCTTCTCACAGCCCTTTTCCCATAAATGTGTTATGAACCGTGCTTAGATACATGTGTGAAATACAGGTTAAGCACAGCAAAAAGTTACTTTTATGAGGGACATTCCCACTGTTTGTGGTAAGCAACAACTTTTAGTGTGGCAGGAATTGGACTAACTCTGTGTCTCTGAGCATTTCTCCCTAACCTTCTTAACAGCAAACTTGACACAGTAGTCATCTACTGATGCTTGCATTTCATGAGGTCAGTTGAGGCCTCAGCCTCCAACATATGTATTTTACAAATATAAACTTTATCAACCAAATCAGTTTTGAGGTGGATATGGTTCTAGTTTTCTTCTTTTTGAACTTTTGAAATACATTGATAAAACAAGATCTTGCATCCTAATATAGCTGAAATCAGGTGAATTTTAGAGTGCCAAAGATCTTTATAGAAATAATAGATGGTTGACTTTTTTCCAAGTAACCTGCAGCCATATATTTTATATTACTTATTTTTAATTAAATACTTTGTTGTAGTTTAGTTATACTAGACTTAGCTCCTCCTACGATTTCCTGCAATAAAATTGTTTTTTCAAAAAAAAAATATACATATATATAATTCCATGAAAGTAACACGTTTAAAAATCTTTACTATTCCTCCTCTGTAACGCGGGCTATTACTAATAGTGGAAGAAATGTAATTTTGTTTAGATGATAATTGAATTCTTTGGAGAGAGCATTTCTGAAGAAAACCCATGTGGCCAATGTTGTTCTACATCTACATAATTAGTAAGGATTTAAATAAACATTAATCGAATAGTGCAGAGCAAAAAAAAATATACATATATAATTAAAATTGATGATAAACTAAAGTGGATTTTTTCGAGAGTGGCAAATGCAAACCAATTCCTTCAGCATAAATTTCTTGAAATTAGAGTTCTCCTAACCATCTCCTCATACTAAAAAAACTTCTGTAGTCTCAACTTTGGAGGGACAACTTCTACCTGGTAGTTCTCAACTATGTAATTTTTCCCAAAGCACTGGTTGCATGGTTTTGCAGCGCGTGTGTATGAACCTAAGGTGGGATAGGATCCAGTACAGCAGCATGGGCAACATTTCATCTCAGATTTGTTATCCTGTGAATTAGAATGGAGGTTAGAAAACAAGTAGTTCTGTGAGCAGCAGAATTTCTGAAGCATGGTTTGCTGTGGCTTTGTGTGCTGTGTTTGCACTGCCTGATCCATGCATAAGGCAGTATTTGCTGTAGGCTGAGAAGAGACGTGGAACATAGGGAAAAAGAAGGAACGAATCCTGACCAAGAGCCTCTGTATGTCTGTTGTACGAAGGGCATAAGAGAATCATAGAATCATAGAATAGTTAGGGTTGGAAGGGACCTTAAGATCATCCAGTTCCAACCCCCCTGCCATTAAGCAGGGACACCTCACACTAAACCATGTCACCCAATGTTTCATCCAATCTGGCCTGGAACACTGCCAGGGATGAAGCACACACAGCCTCCCTGGCCAACCCATTCCAGCATCTCACCACCTGATATGGCAAGCAGAGGGAGTACCAGGCATACACAAAGGAAGCATTACCATGGTACCTGGCAGGTAGAAGTCTGTTAACAATCTAATAATTCTTCTCTCTCCCCTGTTCTGTTTTGACTTGTTCTCCTTGACAGGAGGTCTTGTACAATTGGGTCTGCTGGCTTTCATTACTTACACTTTTTTTGGTGAGCTTGTTCAGTGCCAGCTCTTGTTGTTTATCTTCAATAATTTCCTGTATAACCCTTCTGGAGGGCAGACAGAGTGGATATTGTTATCCTCCCCCCCATTTTGTGACAATAACTGAGTCCCTGCCCTGTGTTTCCTGTATTAATGGGGAAGGATACTGATGTAACCTTCTCTTCTTACCTGAAATTGAGTTTTAGCATAAGTTTTTAAAATGTGCTTTGCGATCTGATAGGGAGCAGTTTATTTTACTTCTAATGGAATATTTTGAGAAAGGAGAGGTTTCTGTCTGGTGGGAAGCAGTACGCCAGATATGTTGGGAGCTGTGAACATTTAAGCTTGCCTGAGGATCTGGGTAGTATAAGGCAACCTTTCCAGATAGAAAGTGTTTGTGTTACGAATCCCCAGATGTGTTATTATTTACTGTCAGCTGCAAAAGCAGGAAAATCTCTTGAGATATTTGAAGAGCAGGATTCAGAGGAGCTGATGAATATGTTGTCTGAGCTGCCTGTCATTCCTTCAACCCTTGCACAGGCCAGCCTCCAGTTACTCCACTCTTCCCTTTCCCAAAGGACCCAGATTTTATACCCATTCCAACCAGAAGATAAGCAGCTGACAGAAAATTGGTGATTTTCAGTTATGTTTCTCTCATTTTTACATACAGATCAAATCAAACGCCTTATGCTGTGAATTATAAAACCAGCAACACCATATGTATTGGCATGTTTTCTGAAGGAAAGAAACATGTAGGCATTGTGTTAGGACTGCTACTCATTGCATAGTCTGTAAGTTGTTCTGCTCTAAGCTGTTACACGTAGCAAAGTTGCACCCATGGGAGAGATCTTTGTGATGTGCCCATCATTGTTCACCCAGCTGAGGTACTTGGGGGCAATTTATGAGCAAGCTCCAAAGTAAGAGATGCCACATGCTGAGGCTCGCTGTCAGGACCATGCAAGAGTCAGCTTTGTACTAAAGCCATATCCTTCTACTAAAACCACGTTTATGGGATAGCAGGAAACAACTCTCTCATTTGGCACAAGGCAGTGTAAAGCAAAGCTTGGGAAACCTTTGCAGGAAATGAACTGTATCTAATCCAGTTTGATATAGTAGGCAGCGTATTATTAAGCCAAATAACCATGTTTATCCCTTTTTTCTTTGTACCCTTGTCCCTGAGGCCAGTACCCTTTCCCCCGCCAGGCAAGTGGTGGAGGGTTTTATAATTGGAGGAATCAGTAAACCTTCCCTCTGTCCCCTTCCGTCTTCCACCCATGCTGCCTCCCAGGTCCGTGCCAGTACTTACTGCTGAATAAGATGCAGCACTCCATTAAAACCCAAATCACTGAAATAATGAACTGGAATAACTTGCTAGGGGCAAAGTGTGTTTTGTTAAGATACCAGAAAAGAGGCATAGACCAAGTCCACAGGGGCCTGGTCTTTACATCTACTCCCATCAAATGCAAAGAAAAAAGCAAAACCAGCACAATTAGATAGGAGGCTATCTTAATTTTATTGAGGCTTCTCTTATTTTCAGCATTGAATCCATTTCTCCTTTTCAACCAGTTTTGCTTTTTTTTCTGTCATTTTTCTGTCATCTTCTGACATGTTTCTTCTCCCTCTTTCCTCTCCCTCTCTCCTCTCCCTCTCTCCTCTCCCTCTCCTCTTTTTCCNTTTTCAACCAGTTTTGCTTTTTTTTCTGTCATTTTTCTGTCATCTTCTGACATGTTTCTTCTCCCTCTCTCCTCTCCCTCTCTCCTCTCCCTCTCTCCTCTCCCTCTCTCCTCTCCCTCTCCTCTTTTTCCTTTTTTCTTTCCTTTTCTCCCTTTCCTTTTCAAGTGGTGCTGATCAGCCGAAATGGCAATTGGTTCCCTGTCAGGNTTCCTCTCCCTCTCTCCTCTCCCTCTCTCCTCTCCCTCTCCTCTTTTTCCTTTTTCTTTCCTTTTCTCCCTTTCCTTTTCAAGTGGTGCTGATCAGCCGAAATGGCAATTGGTTCCCTGTCAGGCCAGCTCAAGGATTTGGAATTTATTTTCACCTGTTGGAAAAGGACTGGAGATTCCTTTTCTGCCTACAGAGGAATCCATTAGTAACACAAAAGCAGCATCAGCATCACGGCAGGAACGCACAACAGTTACATACATCTATATATATCTCTTTATCTGCTTCAAGACATTGGGACAGATTGTTGCCTTTAATTCTCTATCTCAAAAAAAAAAAAAAAAAAAAAGGCAAAAAGTGCTTAAAAAAAGGAGCTCTCAATTNTACATCTATATATATCTCTTTATCTGCTTCAAGACATTGGGACAGATTGTTGCCTTTAATTCTCTATCTCAAAAAAAAAAAAAAAATAGAGTGCATATAGTGCTTAAAATCAGGTGCTCTCAGTTGTAGCTCCTGAAATGACATTTCTTATCCCACAAAACCTTCTTCAAAACTGATTTAAAAACAAAGAGAAGATTATACAGCTAGCAAATCACCCTAGCTCAGTGCAGCAGTGCTCCAGTTTTTAGGTTCTATGGCCTTATCCGGAAGGTGTGGTAACACAGTGGCAAATCGAGCTGCTTCTCCAGACCCTTTCGAAACATGAGATTCACTTAGGCTGGCTGGGCTGAGAATTCTGGTTGTAATCTGGAGCCCTATGTGTCTTACTGATGCAGAAAAAGCAGTATCACCCAACATACTGGTTATTTCTTTCCTTACCCTTCACTTGTTACACTGCAGCCAGAAATGTTGCAAGTATAAATGGTTGTGGTTTAGCTTTCATTAAAATGAAGGAGAGCTAGTAAAAATAAAAGCTGTAAGACTTAGAAGCTGATTACAGCCAAGAAATCTGAAGAATGCTATGCTCATTTTTTAAGCTTTTTTGCTATTCTGTTCTTTTTATGCAGCATCATACTGACCTTTGGCAGGATACTCCCTACTGAGATTGTGTTTTCACGATCTGCTAGCCTTTAGTCTTTGCCAAGTTCTGATAGTGATGAGTTTTCAAACAACTTTTCCAGTGATGGAATTTCATATACCCTTTTCTTTGCTTTTGCTTCTTTCAGAGAAAGTACTTTCTGTCCTGGTAACCTGGTAACATCAGCAGTGCATGCAATGCGGTATGTTGAACTAATTGCCAATTAAATAATAGGGAAGGACAAGATCTAACAGAAAATCATTGTGCACAGTTCATTAACTGCATTTCACAGAACCAAAATTATGCCATACCATTTTTTAAGACAGACTTAAGGAATGGACAATTTCTTCCTTAATACCAAATAGCTGCAATGCAGAGCAGAATGGAAAGATATTCAGAGTAGCAGTTCCTGGGGTTTTCTGTTCTTCTCCTCCCCCAGATAGATATCTGTACAAATCAGTAATTTCTGTAGATTAGTTTATTTTCTCTACGAGATGGATAGAAAAAGATATGGCAAATCCTGGAGATAATCACTATCTTAGTGTTATATGTAAATATGTGTAAATATACTTTCTTTAATATTCAGTTACAATAAACAAGGAAATACTAAATGAGATTGAGGAAAACAGTGAAGATATCTTTCAGGAAGATTTTAAAATATCTGAGTAGCTTCACAGAAAAATCATGAGAATAATTAAAGTATCAGAAAGCCTGTCTTATGGTAAGGGTTGCATACCATCGAGTGCTTGACTTACAAATACTCAAGTACTACCTATCTGTAATGGTAATGTGCTGTAGTGCTATAAGAGAAAACTTTTCTTTAATAAAGGTAGAACCAGGCTGGTTCTTGATAGTACTGGCTGCTGGTGTTAGACAGAATCAGACAAGAAATGGAATGGATGTGTATGTGTTCATCTGAATGTGCTTGAATATAGGAAAAATGGCCAAAAGTAAAACATAAGGCATAAGAAGTGAGTTATGTTTGAGGAAGCGAGGGAAGCGTAGAGGGTCTGAGAGTGAGCAGCATTTCATCTAGAGCAATGGGTTTTGCCGCTGCAGTGCTGAATGCATTGGTGGGAATGCGTAAATACTTAGAAAAAGGAAAAAAGGGAGCTCCCAAAATAAAATTTTAAAATTATATTTTTTATTATACATCTAAAAGCCAATCTTGAAAATCTTCACCTTTACCATTTGGAGTGTCAAGATGAAAATGTCTCAAAATAAGCTACTTGACATATGGTCTATTGCATGAACTTAAAATTTACAATGAAGGTTGTTTTTTAGAAGACAAGCAGTGACATCTAACCATAATACATTGAAATCTATTTCTAATCTTGCTGCTGATAGAATGCTGAGTGGCTGCTGGTTATAAAGATATTTTTCATGCAGGTAGGATATAGTATATTTCTGTGTGAATGTAGCATCTTTCAAGATGATTCATTACCCAATATCATCTCAAGACCTTTTGTTATTGATATAGCAACTGAAGGTTCTGGCTTTGGGAACAGGTAGCAAGGCTTGCCAGTCTGAAAACGCAGGATACCACTCTGGAGAAACACTATGCCAGAACATCATTGTCTGTCTTCTTTCTGCAGCTCCGGTTCTTAAAAGACTATAAGAGCTCAGAGGTAGGTCAGTCAGTTTCAACCAGCTGCCCCAGTGCTGAGTCCAGTAATTTATTGCCTTTCAAAAAAGTATTTAATAGTTACTGAAGACCTCAAGGACTGGGAATCTCTCTGGATTCTTTGCTAGAATTTCAGCATATGTCCCATCTAAATCACTCTAGAATCAGTTACATCTTTTCATTTTTGTTATGCCTTTTCCCAATAGATTAAATGACACTTTTGTCTCCAGTATTTTTAGCCTATACTTATGTCCTGTAGCCAGGATATTCCTGTTGTCTCCATGGTGTGCTAGAGAGGTTGAATAAGGAAACTTCTTGCCCCAAGGCATTTTTTTCCCTCCTGTTTGTATATGTATGTATATTTTACATCTCTCTACACTCTTTTTCATTCGCCCTTTATTAATTTAATAAACATCATCTGGTATCATGATTATTTAGTGTTCCAATTTGAGTCACGCTAGTTCCAAGCAAACTTGCTTATTTCCAATAACCAAATTCACATAGTAACTGTACTTTTTAAGTCATTTAATCTCTAAGGGTCACACAGTTCTTTTAGCTGCAGCATTGTTCTGGAAACCCCAGCTGAATTGCTGTCCACTGTATCCCTGAGATGCTTTTCAGAGCTGCTGCTGTCCAGAGTGCACCCGTTCTGGTTTATGACCTCCGTAATTTATTCCTCTCTTCACTGCATGCTGTGGTTTCCTAAGCATTGAAGAACACTGTGGCTGCTTTGTTCTTATTGTTAATTATGTTTTTTATTTTTTATAAAAGCCCCAACTTTCTTTTATTTGCCAGTGTGTCAGGAGTGATTTTACATTTACTTCCAAATACCAAATATTATCAAGCTGAACAGATCAAAAACCTCCTGTGAAATGTAATTTCATTTTCCATGTCCTTCCTTTGGTGTCATTAGATGGGAAAGACCTGAGACTTCAGAGCTTTGGTTGTAGCCAGCATGGTATTTCAATTTCTGATATTGATTGCTGTGAGTAACATTTTGTCAGTTCTTCTCTTGTCATTTCAGAGGTTATTTGGGAAGGTAGATTTATCTTTTATTTTTTCCCCCCAGATATATTGAATGTGAAAGGTGCTCTACGTGCCTCTCTAGTTAAATTAATTCAGTTGAATATTTGAGGAAATTAAGGAAAGTTGAGCACTTTGGGAAGAGGTCGGGAAAGAAGGATGAAGGCAAGCATGGTAGAAAGTATGTGTAAAAGGTAATAGATTAAAGCATCTATAGTTTGTTTTCATTAAAGACATTAATATGTGGATGTTCTGGATTTGTAGCACCTAAGATATCAGAATCATAGAATATATACTGATTACTTGTCTTTTACTGGGTAAAACAGTGTCTGCAGATGATGATGTGCTTTCCCTTTCCTTACATAATGCATATATTACCCTTCAATTGTAGAGCCAGGCTATGAAAAATCAGAACAGCTACTGTTCCATGAGTACTTAACAGTACAATGTAAATGACCAACCTTGTTAGTTGAGTACTTTTGGTCATAAATAACCCCCAAATAAATCTAAATTAATTGGAAAATTAAAATATAATAATTACTCTTTTATCCAACAGCTGACTGTTAAGAATTAAGAAGCATTACTCTCTGGCCAAAGTTTGATACATTTAGGGCACAATAGGGGAAAATAGTAATATTTCAGTAGATTTCACAAAGTCTGATCAAGTTTTAGTAAGCAAAGACAATAGACATTGTACCATTTGAACTCTTTAGTACTGAAAACAGGAGTAGGAACCCAATGCTACTAGATCCTACAACTGATTGAATCAAAACAGGTAGGGTGCAAGTTTTGAAAGGATCATGTTCTTCAGATATGCTTTAATGTGGTTTCATTATACCTGTTTTGTCAAGGTCTCCTAAACAGGGAAACCCCTGTGTTAGAGACCATGGGTTCCTTGGTGTGAGTGTTTCCAGGTCCTTATCAAAAATGCAGTCAATACAGAATAGCAGTGTAGGACCTGCAAGCAGCTGTGAAACAGAGTCTGTAGGGACTCTTGTTTTATTGCTTGGAAGAACATGAAGTTGCTGCAAGATATTATGGCATTTGCAGTCAACACCTTTTAAATGAGAAGGTTATTTTGATTTGTTGGCTTATCACTATACTGAAATAGTATCTGTTAAAGAATACACTCGGATGTTATGTTCAAAAGAGTAGTTATCAACTGAAATATTTGTAATTATTTGATATTAGTCTGTTGGAATGGAGTTACTGATGCAACTTTATGGCTGACTTGTCTAAGCTGTATTTATTTACATATCAAAATGTTTTTTTTGTCACAACAGTATGAAACTTGGTACAAGATCTCCAAAACACCTTTTTCTAGGCTTCAGTCCTGCAAAGTTATGAGTGTTTCCTGTGATTTTGCTGTATGTGTTCATCCTGTACTTAAATATTTGCAGACACTTCAGTAGATCAGGTCTCTAGCTGTCACATACCTTTTGGGGGTTTTGTGTAACTTTTTTTCTCCTTGATATTTATGAATAAAAAGCAAAGCAGGATGATTTGAGTGTATAAAATCAAGTGCTTCTCTCTTTTGGCTTTATTTGCAGACCTATTAATTCATAGAATCATAGAATGGTTTGGGTTGGAAGAGACCTGAAAGATCATCTATTTCCAACCCTGTGCCATGGGCAGGGACACCTTCCACTAGACCAGGTTCCTCAAAGCTCCATGCAACCTGGCCTTGAACACTGCCAGGGATGGTGCAGCCACAGCTTCTCTGGGCAACCCATTCCAGTGCCTCAGCACCCTCACAAGGAACAATTTTCTCCTAATGTCTAACCAGAAACTACCCTCTGTCAGCTTGAAGCCATAGGTGCTGTGTGCCTCTGAGGCTGTACTGGGGTTGATAGAGAATACAGGTGAAAAGTATCAACTGATTACTAGCAGGCAATAAACTGTGCTCTTAAAAAAAAAAGGGGGTTTTTGTTTGTTTTGGTTTGTTTTGGGATTGCTTGGGGTTTTTTTACATCTGAGGACTACAGAAACAATGCTTTAGTTAGAGCTAATGAAACCGATATTAAGAATAAAAGTAAATCTACTTCGTAAGTATCCTGAAAACCAGTCTTTAAAACACAGAGGCTCTTTGAAATAGTAGATGGCAGCTCAAACCTATAAGAAATGCCCATGGATCTGACCAGTATCTTTTCTGAAATGTGTAAGCCTAAAACCAAAAAGCACAAATAATGTATTATTCCAAAATTCACCAGCAAATTCTAGTAAACATTGAATCGATTTTCCTTTTTTCTCCTTTTTGCAGCTGCTAGTCTGATTCGAGCTGTTTATTCACAGGATGAAAGAGATGTTTTTAAGCATTCTCAACAGTTCCAAGTGATTGATGTAAATTTAAAAAAAGCTACTCTGATTTAAAGAGAGTTGCTAGGAAACGTGCAGTTTGAAGATGAAATCTCCCACTGAGCTTCTCTTTGGCTGTACAATAGGAAGTATGTTATAGCGTATACTGAGTTACAGATATAATGGACAAACTTAAATTTTTATGTATATAAATACATCTGCTATGAACTTATTGAATACACCATTCATAACGATATCTTCATTGATTGATGCACACCAAGACATTACTAAGTTCAAGAATATGTGAAAACCAGATGCAAATTGCCAAAAGCGTGGTAAAGATTTTCATATAATCTTTTTGAATTTTTCAAATTATCTTTTTTTCTTTCAGAAATCAATCTATTTAAGATTTAATTTCAAGATTATGTACTGAATAGTCTGTTCTATTCCTTTATAAACTTTGAAACTCAACAAGATAACAGCAATTATACACTTAATTTTACTGGAGAAATTAATGAGTTTTGTCCCTTGAAAGTTGTTGGCCTAAGTAACAAAAAAAACCCCTCTTCATCATATGAAAGAATGCCCAGTTTTAATTATGGGTATTTATTTGTACTTGTGTCTGATTTTTTTTTTTTCATGCTGCTTTTAGGCCCTTGGGTGTGTTTGGTTATCTTGGAGTCAAAGTTAAACTGATTAGGCTTTAAAACACAAATGGAGGCTACTTGTAGGTGTAGGAACAGGGTACTCTGCTGTTGTGTGTGATGCTCGGTCCTTGGCTTATTGATTTTTATTTGCTGATATTTTTTAGCAGGCAGTCCTTAAGCAGCAAAGCAGCATGCTTTCAGAAAAGTGTGAGTAATGCCGGTGAGTTATAGCAGCAGTAAGGGAATTTATTACCTTAGAAAAGAACAGCCAGTTGCTGATAGAGCAAATGGTGTGAATAGGGACTTGCAGGACTGGCTGCCTGACCCTTTGCTGCTGACATGATGATTAAAGGCAGTGTTTAAGTACCACTAAGCAACACTTTATTATCTGAAGGTATTTCAAAACAAAACCTTTTTGCATCTCAGTGACTCAAGGAAAGTAACAAAACTGTATTGGGCTTTTGGGAGTTGTTGGGCTTACCACAAATTAGAAGATGCCTAATTTTCCTAATAAAATATGTTTAAAATAGCAATACTAAATGACCCTTCATTATAGAGTTGTTGATTAACCTCAAGATGAGATAGATGTGTGACTGCTGTAAAATCCTCGTAGGGAAAGGAATTAATGTTGATTAATAATGAATCTATGGGTGAAAATAACAAAACTAAGCCATCTCATTAGTTACATGAACTATCTGAGAGGACTGAATAACAGAAAGACAAAACAAAGAGTGAACAAAATGAAAATAGGAAGGATGATGTAGCAGGCAAGCAAGGGAAAGTCCCATAGGGCTTCTTAATTGCCTACAAAAAAAGCGAAGATGCCTACTGAGCAACTGACTGAAGAAATAACTGACTCTTGAGGTCTGAATTCTTTGATGTGTAACTATAAAGGAAGCAGGAAAGTTAAATTCACAGCATGATTAACTACGTGTGTGTTGTCCTACTTGAAAAAATGTTGCATTTGAAAATGGCCACAGAAAGCAAACATCTTGTAATAGTAAGGTTCCCATTCAGGTCCCTGGTACCTTCTGTATCTTATAGCAATCTTCTGCAATTTTTTTTTTTTGATGTTTTCCTTTTTTCATGGAATCATAGAATCATAGAACAGTTTGGGTTGGAAAGGATCTTAAGATCATCTAGTTCCAACCATGCTGCCATAAGCAGGGACACCTCACACTAAACCATGTCACCCAAGGCTCTGTTCAACCTGGCCTTGAACACTGCCAGGGATGGAGCACTCACAACCTCCCTGGGCAACCCATTCCAGTGCCTCACCACCCTCACAGGAAAGAATTTCTTCCTTAGATCCAATCTAAACCTCCCCTGTTTAAGTTTGAACCCGTTACCCCTTGTCCTGTCACTACAGTCCCTAATGAAGAGCCCCTCCCCAGCATCCCTATAGGCCCCCTTTTGATACAGGTGCTATGCTTTCTTGCTTTGTAGAATATGCACTATTGCTTTCAAGTGGAAAAAGCATGACTCAAAACTCATCTAGAGAAGAAACTTGTTGTTGACTTGATGCTTGATTCTTGGAGAGAAGTCACAGCTTCCAAATAGAGGGCAGTGGTCAAACAGGTAACTCTGAGCCATAGTATATTGCAGATCATTGGTGTGCCAGTATATCAGTTCTTTTAAGCATATTGATGTGAGAGTTTAAGTGGAAAAGAAGTCACAAAAAGTGTATTTATAAATATTTGTAAAAGAACGGAAGTTTTATATTGCACTCCAAAGCTAAGGTTTCCCATTGACACTGGGCCAAGCCCAGTAACAACCCTAGCATCCTCATCACATCTGAGACATTGGTTCTTTATGTTTCCAAGTCAGTGTTTATTAAGCATAAATACAGAAATATAGAGCTTGTTGAATTGTCCATTAGTGGTAGAATCACTTATTAATTTAGCCTGTCTAAATGTATTGATGATCTGATTCTGGATTTTAGTTATTTGTTTATTATCACCTGGAAACAATGGGAAAAAAATCAGTAACTGAAGTGAGGGGTGAGGTGGAATTGGACTGCTTCTTGCTCCAAGTTCAGTGTTGTTATGTTATTGTATGTTGTCCCTGAAAGGGTAAATTCTATACAAGAATAGTATCCTGTTCATGAGCCATCAAATTGATGGGCTTCTTAGCTGGCTTTCTTTCATGTGAAATGGAAAGAGTAGCTATATTCTTCAAATATGATCACGTGGAAAATACTAGAAGCATGACTGTTGGTGAGGGACTGTTTGGACCAGTGGGCAATATTGGGAGCAGTGGATTTGACCTTCCATTTCCACTTGAACAGATCTGACAAAAGCAAAGAGTATAGTTACAAAACCCAAAGATGACCGAAAGGAAATGAAGAGATTTCACAAGACTTTTTGAAGGGAACTGAAGCCACTTTTGGACTCTAAATGCTAGCCAGCTAGCATCTGAAATCTGTCGATGCAGCAGTGCTATAAGAGAAGGGCTGGCTTGGAGCTTCACTTACAGTCATCCAGACCACTGTAATGAGATAAGTCTGTGCAGTGGCAATGGACTTGACTGTCTTACACCTTTCTGGTAATAGGGAAGATTAGTAAATGCTGGTGGCTAAGGTACTAGTTTTGGAAGTAAATAGGGGGGTTGTGAGTAATAGTTGAGAAGCTGGACTTTTGAATAAGATGTAGTGCCCTTTCTAATGGCATAGTCTGACATAAATTAAATGTAGAAAAGGAGAAAGGATGATGCCATAAATAATGTGTAATGTACATGATTATTTTTGCTACATTCAAAGGTTTCTTGGTAATTCTGAATACTGAGCAGGAGGTTAGTTATCAAACCAAAAAATTCCAACTTTTTTAAGAAAACCAAGATGAGAAGCAGTTAGATGTGTACTAAAATCACTAAAGGAGCCTGAAGTAAAAACAAATACAAAACACTGATTAGGTTGAAGTGTTGTGTGGCTCCTAAAAGGCTTTGATTATAACTTGCCACTGTGTTAATTTACCAGTGAATTATTGTAATTACATATATTCATGTTTTGAGAAAGGGTGAAGAACCAGAGATTTCTTCTAGATTGTTGTATTTATTTATAGGCTAATCTGGACAGAATCTGTACCAACTCTAAAGCTGGAATGTGTGTAATTATCATAATATAGCAGGAAGTGAGAATCATAACAAGCATCTTGATTTACCTCTCCTAACTAAGTGTACCAAACCAGAACTCTTAAACTTTTTCCTTTGCCCCCTCTCTGCCCATTAAGCATCTGGGAGTCCTGAGAGGAGCCCTGAGATGTCAGGGGCTGATTCAGTGATCACACTGCTCCCACAATGAAAGTCTTGGCAAGGGTGGTTTAGGCAAGATCTTTCTGTGGAAAATGCTGATATTTACTGGCAGAGGTGACTGCTAATCCTCATGCACCTTCATCTACCTACAGCTCCATCGCCACTACTTCCCCTTACTCCCTATCTTTCTAAGTGCCTTTTTGGGTTGGTTTATAGCTTCTGTTCTCCCTGCATATCACTTCCGTGTCCCAGATGACATCGCTGTCTTCTGTAATGCCGATTCTGCTTCCTTGCTTCCTCTTCACCCTTTTAATATCCCCCACTGTTGCTCTGCTTTCCCATGTCTATTCCCACCCCTTCTTGATTTCAAATTTAGTGGATTATGTAGTCTATTTGCACTGTTATTTTATCCGATCTTTATATGATCTTTATTCAGCTGACTTCCATTACCTGCTGTTTCTGATTTCTTTTTGTGTCTACATTATGAATGCTTAATGTCCTTCAAGATGATGATATCATCTACATTTTTTGATTAGGTGATGGAAAATGCTGGCTATTTTCACAGCTGTAAAACAAGCGTCTTTTCCTCCTCAGTGAAGGCCAAAGTGTGTGGTGAAAACCTGAAGAAAGCCACATAGAATATAGAAGAACATGTAGAAATTTTCCTAAGGTGCATTTTGAGAGATTAGCAATTGGGTAGTATAGAGAGGGAGATCTACCCTTGTATCCTGGGAACATCTTTCATCCTAATGAAGCATCATGAGACACTGAAAGCCTTTGGAAGTGTTCTGGGAGGTCCCTGTGTTCAAAATTGAACGTGCTTCCTATTCACAAGCTGATGTCCCAGTTTTCCCCCACCTGCTTTGGGAAGATTCCACTCCAGACATCAGGAGGAGTTGTCTTGAATCTAGCAAGGCAAAGGCCCTGTAGTGGTGACTGGCTCTTTTTGGAAACTGAATGGTTGAAAGGAACCTAAATGTACTAATGAGCATTAGATAGTAGTTAAACTTGACACAGTTGCAGTTAAGTGCCTGCTCATTTTATTACATATTTTAAAAAGATCTTACTCGTGTGCTATATTATGATGCTTTGTTGTGAGGATATGTACTGTGCAGACTAAAAGGAGTGTGCCCAGGCGTGCAGTCACACTCTGCTTTTACAGGGGAGAAAAGCAAGTGGTACTAATGACTATTCTTTTGTTCAGGAATTATTTTTACTTAGGCAGCAATATCCTCACTCTGTGAACAAAAAAGCTTGAGAGCTGTAAAAGCAAAAGAGGCAGCAGAAAATGCCACATTAGAGCTGCGGCTCACAGTGGTGCCTCCGGCATGAGTGCTGCTGCCTCAAACACACCGAGACTCCTTGGGCAGCTGGGTAGTAACATCATGTACAGCCATGCCACTTCAGACACACAGGCAATAACCTGCATGCTGTCTCATCTCATAGCAGGCAGTTCTGCCAAACAGAGCAATGTGAAACAGCCTCAAATCCCATCCACAAGCTGAGATAAATCAGGAGGGATGGATGTGCTATATATACACAGAGCCCACTCAGCTGAAACAAGTGAAAGCAAGGGAAGGACTTTAATCCTGGCAGGGTGGATATTTTTGTATTTGAATAAAAGGAGGTATTTATAGAATTTACTGACACAATTTTTATTTACTGTAATTTGAACTGGTGTTAAAACCATTTTTTTCTGAGCCAACAGAAAGGGATATTTGGAGAGCTGGAGGACACTGTCACTTGTCAAAATCAAACCTGAATTCTGCAAAAGAGAGGGAGGAGGGATCTTCTGTCTGTGCCTGTAATGTCGGAAGGAGACCACAGGTTTACTCTGAGCAGTTTCCTCTGTCAACGCACTTGAGCACACTTATTATCACCATGAGTTACTGTGTAATTACTGCTGTTCCCAACAGAGTTCCTGTTTCATTGCTGTTTAATTATGTGCATTATTTCAGCCTAACTATGCAATTCAGCTCATGTCACTTGGAAATAAATGTTCCAGCCGAGGCATTGTCAGAATACAAGAAGTTTCGTAGCCAGGTTATGGCTGCTGGAAAAGTACACGAAGTAATTTGTTGTTCTAACCTACCACAGTCTTTTGGAGCAATAATATAGACACAGTAGTTCATACCTTTGTTCTTTAAGGTGGATGTCTGAAATAGCTCTGAATATCCTTCATGTGACAGAATCTGAAAACACTTTAGTGCCAACAAAACCAGGAGGGTTTAGGAAAATCTTCCCTTGGATCCAGCTATAGTAAGCATATGCAAGCATTGTCAGCTTAAGAGCCTTTTTTTTTTCCAGGGAATATTTCTAAATAAATCTCAGTTCTGGATATCACTGTTTAGTTCTTGTCTGTGTTTTGCTGAGCACTGTTTTCTTAGAACAGCCACAATTTTAGGCTCATGGCAACTAATACAGTTTTGACCTTTTTGTTAAAGATCTTATGTGCTAAAGAAAGGAAAAATGTGAAGTGGAACAGCTCCTGTAATTTCTGAGATGAAATACTCTTGCGATATTTCTTGATATCTTGTGATATTTCTTGCCATTTTCCTACCATATGAATTAAAAAAAAGACCCATGAAGCTCTCTTCTGAAGAAAACTCACTCTTCGAGGCATGCTCAAATCAACATCTTCTTAGCATTATTCTGAGAAAGAGGAGACAAGTGTAAGCCCTGATGGCCAAGGCATTTTCTTAGCTACCTCAAGGAGATATGAGACTTGCACTAGGACAAGCCCATCCAGCAGGACCTCAAACCAAAAGCTTGCTGTTAATCAGAGCATCATTTGTCCTAAAATCTTCGAATATTCACAAGAAGCTGCATGTTTCTTTAGCTTGGTTTTAAGATATATAGAGGCAGAGTTTCTCCCATAGGGAGAAGACAAAGTTTCAAATATGAGATGGCAATAATGATTATATTCAACATTTAAAAGAAAACTCATCAAATTTAATACTTTCTTTCCAAAGGATCAAGAATTGTATATTCAAAGTTTAAAAGGAACTATATACTGACAGAATACATGAATCCTGAAAAAGATTAATGTGCTCCAGCTTCACTGTAATTTTCTTTTTAGAGACTTTGAAATCATTAATTGCAATGTAATATTTACTGAAATGAAGTAGGATAGGATCTGGACTTTCCTTATTTTACTGCAAACTATGTAATACTTAAACATTTGTAATAATACAAAATGTGCATAGAGAGAGGATCTGATTTAGGAAGTTTGGGTTTAGAAAGAGGAGTCTAAAAGAGGATGTTCAGTACTAACATTTACCATATTAATTACTATCACCAGAAAATCTGAGTACTCTTTAAGCAGTGTGCTCTCTGAATGAGAGAGATCATTAATTTGATCCAGCAAATTTGAAAATGCATTTATTATTCAAAAGACTCTATCCTATATTAACTCTTAAGTGTTTAGTTTAGACAGATAATCTGGCAAGTGAAATGTGATATGAGACAAAGCCTTACGCCAGAATTATGCACTCCTTTTTCTTTCTCTGTATTAGGTATTTTTAGCACTCTGAATGATGGTATTGCAAGGCACAATTCCTTCTGAGGTAATCGCTTTACAGAAGATAACCATGTGGTTCTTCATCTATCATCTTATTGCACCTGGTTTCATCTTCTGTCTGACAGGTAAGATGACCTCCCATGTTAATTCATTTAACAAACTCTTGTCAGTTTTATGCTTTTCAAGGTAAATTATGCTGTTTGTGTGGCTTTCATTTATTTGTGCAGATACAATGAATTAGTAAATGTGACTGATGAAACTATAAGGAAGCATACTTACTAGAATGGACACCATAATTAAAAGCTTGCAAAAAGACAGATCTGGGCTTTAGATTTGGTTTTGTCTATTCTAATTTAGTATATGGAATTAATTCTTTCTCTAGATTATAAAAAATGTGTCAACCATCTATTTATGCACAGGTCACCAACATGACCAGAAGCATGGAAGTATGCCCATAATACACTAAACATAAAACTATAATATAGACACTATCTAAAATTCGTAAAACCCATAAAATTCCACCAGCAGAATATAGTGGTAGTTTTCACAGTACAGTGGGGCACTGCTGAATATACTGACTTCAACTTTAAATTACAAATTGTAAACTCTTTCATAAATTGGGATGGGGCCATAAATATTAAAACATTCAGGAGTCATATTTCTAATGTGAAAGTACAGAGATGTTTGTGGCTGAAATTTTGGTTCAGTTCTAAGAAACAGAGTTCTTTCTAAGGTTAAAATTCAGGGTTAAAATCTAGTTTCTATTCCAGCTGTTCCAAACAGCTTTGAGATTTATAAAGCTTCTTTCAGGCTTCCATGCAGATTTAAATGAATGCTGAGTGTTAGTTGCTGTGAAGAACTGGATTGCTGTCATAAGCAGAGCTCTTCTCAAGAAAGAAAACATTTTGCTTATGTATAGACTACATGAACTGAGACCAGAAAATTTAAAAAGCAGAATAATTAAATTGTGCATATACTGAATATTGACTGAGATTTATAAAGAAAAGATATTGTGTACTAATGTTTTGGTTATTTTCAAGATAGGCTTTTGAGACTTCCTTACTCTGAGGGGGACATTATAAAACTAGTTCTACTGTGTTTCATAAAACATTATTGTGTTCTGGGGAGTTCTTTGTGTAATTGATGAGTTCCTACCTGAAGTGAGCTATTCGTACTCTTGCTTAATCTAGCCTACCATTTCAGGCATTGCCTCCGTTTCACTATGATGAGCCTATATTGTTTGTGTTATTGAGTCAGAAAAAATTAACATGTTAGTCCATAGCCCGCAGAAGTGTTTTCTGTATTAGTGAGAATGCTGCTCTGTTTTATAAAGGGTTTGTACACTGCTCTTTACTCCATGTCTGAGTTTGTCGAAGGATATACCAATGCCCTGGAAAAAACAAGACCTTTAAAACAGTGTGATCTCATGCTTGTAATGTATTTATTACGTGTTTCATAGAATCATAGAATAGTTAGGGTTGNAAAAAATTAACATGTTAGTCCATAGCCCACAGAAGTGTTTTCTGTATTAGTGAGAATGCTGCTTTGTTTTATAAAGCGTTTGTACACTGCTCTTCACTCCATGTCTGAGTTTGTCGAAGGATATATCAATGCCTTAGAAAAAACAAGACCTTTAAAACATTGTGATCTCATGCTTGTAATGTATTTATTACGTGTTTCATAGAATCATAGAATAGTTAGGGTTGGAAAGGACCTTAAGATCATCTAGTTCCAACCCACCTGCCATAAGCAGGGACATCGCAGACTAAACCGTGCCACCCAAGGCTTCGTCCAAGCTTTTTAACGTCCTCCCCTGTATCCTGGACAATGGATGAAAAAACAATCTGAGCTCAAGGGCTTTTTCTTTGCTGAGACTTGAGGGTTGCTGATAGCACCAATATTAAAACTTACTACTTTAATTCAACACTCTGCTTTTCCTGGGGGAATAAAAAAAGGGCTGTCAAGTACCACCAGTAATGTTACACATGTGATTTTGCACTGGCCATGCTGACATCAAAAATAATCATCAGCTGCAGTAGCCAAAAATGTTCAGGACATTGGTGGATAAAAAAGTTGAGTATATCACTGAGAACAAATGTTCAGTTAATATCTTCATGGGCAGGACCAGATGATTAATGCTATTATTTGTGTATTATGCACATTGAAGTTGTGCCCAGAAACCAGAAATCTTGGAACCAGAATGCACCTCCTAGTAGTGCTTTAGAATGACATGGGAAGATTGTGTTGTGTGAGGGTCAAAAGTGACATAAGAATGAAGATGGCTATGATGATATGGCATGCAGTTTGAGTATGCATTGATGCATTCATAGCAATGTTCGTTTGATCTCTCACTTAGAATCATAGAATCATTGACTGTACTTGGCTGTGTTACGTTTGTGCAAGAAGAATAGGAGCCATTGGTGTTAAGGGTTTTGAACAGGGGCAGGTTCTAATAGTACTGTTGCCCGTCAAATTGCTAACTTGTCTTCTGGTGTGACATACATACTTGCTTGCATTTTTCATCAAAAGCCAAAGATAACACCTACCACTACCTCTGAAGATATGGCACCATCCTCCAATGCAGAAGAATGGAATTGTTATACAGTCAGAGCAAGTTTGTTATTTTCAATGTATTATTGCAAGGCCGAGTAGCGCAAACACTCTTCGCTCTTGGACCTCCTCTGCTTTGTATAAGTAATTAAATATCCATTCTAGTTTAGAGAAAGTCTGTTTCCATTTATGGCACCCATCTGGATTATATAAATCTGATTCTGCAGTTTTTGGTTTGCCCCAGCACTTGAATCTTGCTGAAGGGTTTTTCATTTCAAGTGAGTGCTAGAGCTGCTGGCAGTTAGTCTTAGGAAATTTTCCTTTTGAATGTATTTCTTGGCAATTAGAATGTCATAGGATCCAGATAAACACATAGCTGCAGTAACCAAGATGAAATACAAGGGAGTTGTTTGGAAGTGTTCACAGTATGGTTAAGAAGTGAAAGACACTATAGAGAAGGAAGGAGCACAATTAGAGTGATCTCATCAAGTTCTAGGATGCGTTCTTTCACACATGATACAATCAAGAGAAATGCTGGCAGTGTCAACAGTGAGGAATGTGGGAATCAGGGATAGATCCTGAGTTCTCAGTAACAAAAGACACCAAGCACCAGAGTGAAAAGTCAAGTTAGGTGGGAGCAGTTGAAAGCAGAATATTAAAGAAGTTGCTTTAGCACTTTTTCAGAAAAGATGGGATTTATTTGGAAGTATATTTATTTGGAAGTATATTTGGCTCACCTTGCCTCCTGTAGTGCCTGACCCACAGTTCTAGGTGGTTCTACCATATAAGTTGCCTTTGGCCAAAGTGATCTGTGACTCTGAAGCCACCAGTCAAGGTTTTTGCAATCCATGGCTCCTAAACAGCCTTCCTATATTAACTGCCCTGGAGCCAAGAAATTGATAGCTTCCTGGGTCAACGTCCTTTTAGGTGTATCAACATGTAGTCCATCCCAAGTTCAAAGATATCAGCCAAAACCCCTGAAAGTATTCAGAATTCATGTATTTGAGCATCAAGAGCTTTCAGACTTACTAGCTAGAAGTATTTGGGAAACAAAGAGCTAGAAAGATGAATAACTGAAGCTACACTGACTAGAGATGTGCAGAATATGGCCCCAAAGGCTGACAGGTCTACTGGCACTCTTTAAGCCAAGGAGTTTTACCTGTTTTCAAACTGATCTCTTTTCCTGCTGCAGGACATTTAAAAAGATTTTTTTCTTTTTTTTCCCCAAAACTGAAATGCACATTTTGAATTTTATTTTGAAATTTGGAGTTGGCTTGGAATAAACCCCTGACTTTGAGCCAGTTTTCTTTGTGGTAATCAAAGGCAGAAGTTGAGAATTGTTGCAATGATCGGCCGTTTCTCATCAGTGGGGAATGTGCACATATTTGACTGAAGGGAAGCAAATAATCCATGAATCATTGCATCAGTGGTTTAGGTAGAGATAGTCTGCAATGAGATAGGAGCAATGTTCTGTTTTCAGGTAAATTAGTACTTGAAATGTAGTCTTGCAGTATAAATTGATGAAAAAGCCATAAGTAATTTGGCCTTTACTTACTGATAGAACAGACAGTTATGATAAGGACTGCTTTTTGGAGTGCACTCTGAGTAGTGCAAGGCAAATGAGAGCAGTAAGTCACTCCTTAGGGAGCACTGTGGTGATTTCAGTCCACTGCCAAAAAAGTTACTTCACGCCTATTACTGGTAACATTTGACTCTTCTCCTCTTTCCCCTGACATAAGGGCTCTCTCCAACATACTTCTTAGTTGCCTTTGACTTCCCGTTAAATTCATATCCTGTTGCTAATTCTGAATGTTGAACTTTTCCTTTATCTAGTACATCCAAAGTGAACCAAAGAGTATCTTCACCTGGTATAATAATATTGCACCGAAAGAATTAGGAGTCTTTTCCAGCAATAGGCTTGTTTTGTTTCTTCCTCCTAAGGAGCAATTAAAAACTGCTAAGGCCCTATATTTTATGTGCTTAGTGAATACTTGATTCCATTTGGCTGTAAGAGGAATCAGTAGCAAACAGTGTTACTGTATTCCTCTGATACTTTATTTCTGATCAAAATGTTCTACTTCTTACCTTTGGATTTCATAGCGCAGAGCCAGGCAGTACCTGAGTTTGGGTCAGATCAGACCTCAAAAAGCAGCTTGTCACTCTAGTGACTATTCTGGGTTGGGCAAATGAGGTACTGATCCATGGGTATGAACATCAAAATCACTTCTGCTTTTAAGCGAACCTAATGCTGTGTTTCCAAAAATCACTAGAATCCCAAGCTTCCGTGAAAGCAAGAATACCAGTAAGACTGAGGGCCCTTCAATGCAGGGCAGTTATTTCGATGTGTCCATGAGGATGCTATTAGTCAGCATGCTGAATTGCTGGTATTTCATATGCACTTGGAAGGCTGGTGTGGGGAGATTGTGTAGAATTACATTGTCACCTTCATCCCTAATGCGACAAGCAGCATGAGATCAAAAAGTTAGACTTTAAAGTCATGTTTGAAGTAACACTTAAGTTTTTAAGGAAGAATAATCTAAATGGTTTAAGTATCTAAAAGGCAAATATGAATATGTTTAAAAGTACTATAATTGGTATTGGCTGGCATTGCTTTGGCAGTGTGAGAAGACAAGCAAACTGTACTCTGCCATTCTTAGGCATAAGTGGAAACACTAACTCTGCCAAGGGATGGAGCTTTTCCTATTTGATGCTTGCTGTAAAAGAGAAACAATGTAATTAACAACATGGCTCTTTAAGGACTTCACTGGCACATAGGGGATAGGAGTAATTCTGCTCTTTTTAGTTGAGAAAAGTAGAATCAGCCTTCCCAAATACAGTCTAACCCTTTCATATAATATGATGTGGGACTGCTGGAGTGTTTACGTGTTCTGTTTAAATGCTGACTGGTTGTTGGAAATTGATGTCCCTTTAGCATCTTGGTGGCTTAAATCAATGCCTTTTCTACAGCAGGATGATGTACTCTTCTTTATAGACCATGATATGCTACATCATGAGTTTTGTGAACATCAACATGTTACTGCTTCAGCACATAAGCTTCCCAGGAATGCCAACTGCAACTTTTCCCTCTTGATTATGAGAGGAGTAAAAAAAAAATGCAACCCATAATGAATGAGTCCTTGGCTCTCTTGTTTAGCATCTATTAGCATTCAAGGTTAATCTAGCCATGTGCTGTGCCAACAGAACTTTGTCCCTCATATGACAATTTGTAACAGGATACAACACTGTCAGGCAGATCAATACAGAGAAGAGTGATAGCAAATGATTGTCTCTAACAGCCACTTTCAGCAGTGTTAAATGCCAGGGAAATAGAGAGGTGTACAGGAAGAGGCAACAGATAGGGAAGGCTCATTACAAGAAGAAAGATGCTAGCTAAAACATTTGTATATCAGTGCACAGTGAGAATGACAGCATCTTGAGGTTTTCCACCTGTTTTAGCTTCTTACTGACAAATGACCTTTGGAAAACTTTTCATGTGATTTCCTATCAATATTCATGCCACAGTTTGTGGTGTTTTGAGAATCAAGTTGATTCCTATTCAGCAGAGGACTTGGACATGTAATTAACATTTCACTTATAGGTAAGCATATTGATTTGTATCAATTTACATGCTTAAATTTTGTGAGGGACCAGGTTCCTGAAAAAATATGAGAGGTCCTTCAAGCTTCTCTCAGGGATGATAGAGTGCAGGTCCATCAGTCAATCTTCTCCTCAGATTCCCAGTTTTCTCCACAGAGAAAAAATTGTTGAACTCGTAAGGTGTCTTCCGCTTCACACATAACCATTTATCGTATCTGATGTCATATTAAATCACAGAACTAAATTCTGCTTCATAAATGGATTTAGGAAAGCTCTCTATGGTCCCATAGCATCAGAGATCCAAAGAGACAATAGTTTTACCCCCAGGATCTTCACAGATTAAACCTACAGTAGGAGATATATTATATATAGAATCATAGAATAGTTAGGGTTGGAAAGGACCTTAAGAACATATAGTTCCAACCCCCCTGACATAAGCACAGACACCTCACACTAAACCATGCAACTCAAGGCTTCATCCAATATGGCCTGGAACACTGCCAGGGATGGAGCACTCACAACCTCCCTGGGCAACCCATTCCAGCATCTCACCACCCTAACAGGAAAGAATTTCTTCCTTATATCCAATCTAAACCTCCCCTGTGTAAGTTTAAACCCCTTACCCCTTGTCCTGTCACTACAGTCCCTAATGATGAGTCATCCTGCCTCCCCAGCATCCCTGTAGGCTCCCTTCAGATACTGGAAGGCTGCTAGGAGGTCTCCATGCAGCCTTCTCTTCCCCAGGCTGAACAGCCCCAACTTTCCCAGCCTGTCTTCATGTGGGAGGTGCTCCAGTTCCCTGACCATCCTTGCTGCCCTCCTCTGGACTTGTTCCAACACCTCCATGTCCTTTTTATGTTGAGGACACCAGAACTGCACACAATGCTCCAGGCAAGCTCTCCTGAGAGCAGAGTAGAGGGGCAGGATCACCTCCTTTGACCTGCTGGTCACGCTCCTTTGGATGCAGCCCAGGATACAGTTGCTTTCTGGGCTGCAAGTGCACACTGAAGCCAGCTCATGTTCATTTTCTCATCGACCACCACCCACAAGTCCTTCTCCACAGGGCTGCTCTGAACCTTCTCTTTGCCCAACCTGTAGCTGTGCCTGAGATTGTTCCCACCCAGGTGTAGGACCTTGCACTTGTCATGGTTAAACTTCATGAGATTCATGGGCATCAGCCCACCTCACANACAAGTCCTTCTCCACAGGGCTGCTCTGAACCTTCTCTTTGCCCAACCTGTAGCTGTGCCTGAGATTGTTCCCACCCA